>PVKH010003220.1:0-25367 GCA_004027955.1 Chaetophractus vellerosus
GCCCTGCCCGTGGCGGCTTTTGCCTGTCCGTGGCAGCTTTTTGCCCTGCCCACGGCGGCTCCGGCCCGCCCATGGCGGCTTGCCATTCTCAAGGCGGTCTGCCCGCTAGGAGAGGTCCCCGGGAACCGAACCCAGGGCCTCCCATGTGGTTTCCCAGCGAGCTCTTTATCCACTGAGCTATCTAGCCGGGCCCACCAGAGTATTTCTTCGTCCATAATTTAGTTATGCATATTAGTGGAGAAAAAATATATTTTACATGTACTTCTCCAGCTCTATTCAAAGTTATAAGAACTAAAAATAACATTGAGCTGTGCCAGTGATTTATCATTAAAGTATGTTCCTTAAATATTAGCATATTTGTTTGCTTATGCACCTCCCTCTCTTTTGCTAGATAAAACAAATGCTTACTGAGGTGTGACTTTCCCTAATTTATCTGTGGTCAATTCCACAAACACTATTAAAAACCAATATTTTGTAATGAAATTAAACTTGAAATTAAATTAATGCTAATATAAATGATTAAAAGAATGCACTTAGTGGAAAACATCAATACATTTGTAGTAATTGAATTTTATCTTGTAATGCTGCTCCTTGAGGGAATGACTCTTTAAGGGCTTCTGCTTTTAATATAAATTTCTTATTCATTTTAAAACATATAAATTAACTCTGAAACCTGCTCAGAGGTTTTATTTTTATTACAAACAATTAGCTTAGTCAATTAACAACAGAAATTGTATCTGTAGTCATTGTTAGGTTTTAATTGCTGGAAAACCTGCTGTGTCTTCATTGGGTAAAATATATGACAATTTTTCCTATAGCCATTTTTAATTTCCAAGGACAAAGACTTTATAATCCTAAAGTTTTACAAAACCAAACCAAGAATCATATATTCATTTTATTTTTCAAGGTTATATCATGGTCCTTCCTGTGGACATAGATATGATTTTTTAAAATATTTGAACATGAATCAGCTTTTCTCTGAAAAGTCTCATCTTGCATTTTGATCTATGAATGTATTGCATCATATATCATTATGCTTATATTAAATGTTGTCACTTTATCTAAATTTTAATGCAGCAAAACTTAAGCTGATTTGACATCTACAAATTGTATCACAAATCAAATATCACAAAACAGTATCATGATTTTTCAATCATACCACTTTTTGTCCTTATACAGAATAATTCACTTATTACACCTGTAAGTATGCCCTAGACACATGTATGAGAAGTGCAAATTCCGTGCCACTCAGGACTGCACAGATGGTGTGTTATGGTATGGTATGGGTAGGTTTCCATGGTATAGTTGATTATAGCCTTTCATCAGAGAACATGTGCTAAGTCTTATACACTTGCCAATTTGGACTTTGTATTTGTTCACAAGAGATGCAAAGCTTCTCTTTCACTTTTCTAGACCTGGAAATTACATTCATCTCTAAAATTCTGCTACAGTGAATAGTCTTAAAACGATGGTTTTATACAGTTAGCATCTTCTTTCCGTGGCTGCAGAAAAACAACCCCTGGCTCTTTTTTTCCCTCCTGAAGCCTTTCTCCTGGGTTTTTTTCTCTTAATGCAACTCACTGTATCAGCTAACCCTTTTGTGGAATTCAATTAAGAGTTGCACAACAGCTCACCAAGCTTGTGGAAGTACTTGGAGAAACATAAAAGTGGGTGGGATAGTTATTATATTTGTGTGTTCCCATGAAACTGAGGAAAAGAGTGCTGGTTAAAGTGAACTAGAGTTGTGGCTGATACAATAAGAAGACAGATACTTTCAGAGGGCCTTCCTTTGATGCAGAATCCAGAGCAAGTAATGTATTCTCAAACTTGGGTGGCGACTCTTCCAGTGAGTAAAGAATTTGGAGGTGAGGTGAGATGGAGGTATTCTTACACCGCAAGAAACGAATCATTGTTCTTTGCTATTACTATAGCAATTGCTGTTAATCACTCCTTGTACACATCCCCTGTAAAAATACTCCCTCCACTAAATGTTTTAGCAGCAACTTACTAAAGAAGGAAGCAATGAGGGACTTATGGGGAAGAGCAAAAAAGAAGAAATTTGCTAGGCTATCTTGGAATATTAAAAATAACCAAGTGAAAAGCATTCTGGCAGATTTATGAGCTTCTTCTTGTGTGTTAGGGGCAAGGAAGCTGAACTGTGGATAAAGGATCTCATCCCAGGGAGGGAGGTTCTCCTGTGCTGCTCTGCTGGTAATCCCTTTTCACACCCAAAATGGAATCTATGTTGAGACTTCTATCTGATCTTTAACCCTTTTAGTACTTGAATTTGTCATCTAGAAAATGGTAATCCCATCATTATTGTGAGGCTAAAATGAAGTGAAGCAGTTGGCTCACACATGCCTGGGCCACTGTGAGCAAACATTATCATTTTTATGTCCATGGCCTTGACAGTAATGAAGACAGAGATGATGGTGACAATAGCAATAATGACAAATAAGACCAAAGTTTCATCCTTCCACCAAAGTTTTGAGAGTTTATAAATCCCTCTAATGCATTAGCAATAGACTTCCCCCTTTAATCAAGTATACTTTCCCATGTCATTGGCTATAAGAACTAAAATTCCAAAATAGATGTTTTTGGTTGTTGTGGTTGTTGTTTTAACCAGTAGGGGAACCTTTACCCACAATTAGCTATAAGACAGTCCAATGTAATGATAAGGACACAGACTTTGGTTGTTGGTATATTTAGTTGTGGATTCCAAGTCCATTCCTGCCATTTATTAGGCATATGATATTGTATATGTTACTTAGTCTTTTTGAGTCTCATTTTATCATCGGAAAAAATGGCCACATGACATGATCATAAAGATATTCATTTTTAAAGGAAATGATTTATGCTAAGTAACCCTCAGAGTACCTGGAACGTGGTTTATGTGCAATAAATCATGGTGACTGTTATTGTTATAATGAGAACTTTTATAACATCATTCAACAATGTTTTTCCTTAGCAAAACATGAGATTTTATTAGTTATAGGTAACCATTTTTCTTGAATGATTTTCTTCTAACATATATCCTTTCAGTAGAATTTTCTAATTTTGTTTTCTTAAACACCTTAACTAGGAAATCTGTAAGAAAGGCTCAATCATTGAATTGTAAATGTTTGATTCAATCCTTTGTATATGCATATATATGTACATAAAATACAGTCATATACATACACACCTACATGATACATGCATATGGTTAGAGACATATTTAACTATATAGATGATGTGTGCATTTGCATAGGTGTGTTTATGTGTGTGTGCATGTACATAGGCTAGGCTTCCAAACAACCTTCAAAACAGGTGTTTATTTTCTTTAATCAGATGCAGTGATTCTTTTAAACAGAATTGTTAAATATTTTCCTAAGTGAGACACTTTTAAAGACTTTGATATAATATATTGCACCTGAAAATTACCGTATCCAATATATGCATCATTTGAAGCAGGAAAAAAAAACAACAGTAGCATGATCTTTATAAAAGACTGGCTAGGCATATACATGTATGTATTCAAAGGGGTTTATGAGTGAGGAAAGACAATGATTAGAGCAGGGATGGTTTGAAGTGGGAAAGCATCGCTTTTGTTACTTGGGTGTTATTTTGTTTAAGATAGAATGAAATGTATATTCTCATGATTGAATGCTGCACCATAGCTATTACATCCTAGAATGACATTACAGTATAAAATTACTCATAGAATTTGAACTATGACTTAGCCATTATGATAGATTAAATATGTGTTTGGATAATTAAATATTTGAAATAAAGGCAGATTCTCAGCTCATGAAAAATCAGAAAATAGCATTCATCCTTCTATTGTTTTACCTTTGTCTCATTGTTCTTAATAAGTATATTTTCCCTTCCCATGTGATACACCTTTAGAAAGAAGGAAGAGAATAAATAAACTAATAAGAGATGGATTAAAGAGTCCAGTTAAACCTTAAAACTTGAAAAATATAAGGAATTTTGTTAATAAGTTATGGGAAAGGCAGGAATTTTAAAGCTTAGAAAGATCAACCTATGTGACTATATGGAAATTGGAAACATCTGTCTGGAATATAAGATGAAATGCCTAATGATAAAGTGTCAAACATAGAAAATTATTGTGATAACTAATATATAAATACCCCAAACTGATGGAAAAACCCTAGTTATACATTAGTAAGCAAAACCCTACGATCTCATTAGAAGAAACAGACTAAATTAAGTCATTGATCAACACCACCATTATTAAATATTTGTAAAATAGTCAACCTCATTGAACTCACTAGTAATAAAAGTAAATTTTGAACTCAAGGGGTTTTTTCAAACATACACAATTTACAAAGACTTTTTTGTTTCCTGGCTTGCTTGTTTGTTTGTTTTGGTAGCATAACCAAATGCTAATGAAGATGAGGTAAAATAATCTCTTACACTGCTTGAGGGAATGGAGAACAGCTCAACCTTTTTGTAAGTCAAATTGGCTCTATTGAGATTAAAAATCTTAAAATGTTCCTATGCTTTGACTCAGGAATATTGTTTAAATGGCTTACTGAAGGAAATAATCATGAAATATTGTGGCATTATTTATAATATTTTTAAAAAGTAAAAATTAACTAAATGTCAAAAATCATGAAATGGCTAAATAAACTAAGGTATTAAAATGGAAGAATTTGTTTTTATTATCATGTTTTGAAAAGGTATTGAAGTTTATTAATATAATAAAGAAAAAATAAAAGGATACAAACTTTTATGTATAGTATAATCATAATTTCTTTTTACAAAGACATATATATATATAAATAAACTAAAAATTTTGTGTGATATTACAGATTCATTCTGCTTATGATATATCTGTTATTCATATTTTGTACAATAGACATATGTCACTTTTATAATAAAAAAGTAGTAAAAATTCTTTCTCAAACTATTCATATTAAAATTTTATTTCATTGAAACTTTTAGTAAAAATTGTGGGATTCCTTTGAAATATTGCTTTAACATTCTAAGGATGCAAAAAATAATAAAAATAGCATTTCTGCTCTCCAGAAATTCAGTTCCTTGTACAAAACTCATACTAATACAATGTTCATCAGCTGTCTGCAAGAAGTTATGAATGCAATAATAAATGCTATCCCAGCAAAATACAAACATGACTATCAGAGTTCATAGAGGACCTCAGAATGGATTTATCTGGTCTCTAAAAGAATGAGTAGGATATCACATGGAAGACATGGCTGCAGGGAAGAAGGAGTTTCTATAATGGGGGAACAGCATGAGCTAAAGAACAGGAGAAAATTTGTGCCCATGGAACTGGATGAATTAGGAGTAATCACGTATGGCTGGAATATGAAGAAAATGGATGATATAACTTAGCCTGAAAGGACAAGACTGAAACTGATTGTAAAGGATCTGGAGTGTCAGATTTTTTCTGTAGGTAATGGAGAGGCATTGAATAATTTGATTTTATGTGGGGCTTCCTAGAGAGCACTTGTGTGGATGGTGGATCAGAAATGGAACATTGAAGGCATTCTCAGTAGCCCAGGAACCGAACCAAGTATAGAGGGTAATGATAGGTTTGAGAAACATTTCTGAAATGGAATTAATTGGTTTTTTTTTTTGGGGGGGGGAGGGTCCGTTTGAATGTAAGAATTAATGTAAAAGAATAATGAAAAAAGGTACTGGCTTCTAGCTAGGATACTCCATTCTAGCTAAATTTTATGTAGTGAAATGAGAAAAACAGGACTGTATTTCAGTAGAGGAAAGGATAATGAGCTTGGATTTAGAAAGGCTGCATTTTAAGGACCTGCAGGATGTCCTGGTATAGAGCTGTAGTTACAGGCTAAAAATACAGAATTTGATACCAAGAAATGCTTTTGCAATTTTCAAAATGTTGGAATGACTTTATAAATGGGTAAAGGATATTTTTTTGAGGAACTGTGAGATGCTCAATAGAAAAGGCCTAGATTGCTTTGAAGAGACTGTTGGGAGGAATATGGGTGCTAAAGAGACTTTTTATGAGGCCTTAGAAGTAAGTGATGAAACTATTATTGGAAATTGGAGGAAAGGTGATCCGTGTTTTAAAGTTGCAGAGAATTTAGGAAGATTAGCTCCTTATGTTTTATGGGAATTAGAATTTGGAAATGGTGAGCCTGGACATTTTTAGAGTTTTCCAAAGCAAACTTGTAGAATGCAGCTTGGTTTCTCCTTGCAGCTTATATCAAAATGCTAGACAACAGAGATAAGCTGAGAACTAAATTGTTGGACACAAAGAAAACAGAAACTGATTCTGGAAATTCCAAGCCTCCAGAGGATAGTGCACCTTTTGAGGACTTGACTAAACACAGAACTTGTAAGTCACGATTGGAGTGCAGTTATCCAGGAAAGACTTGTGGAAACTCTTATTATCTGATGGCTTGGAACCCTGCTTCCTACAAGCTAAACCAACAAGCTTTGTGTGAGAACTGTATGAACAAAACCACTGTCAGCCTGGACTAAAAGGGACATGGAGGGGAGATATGAAAAGGAAAACAGCTTTAAGAGGAAAACCATGGAAGCTGAGGTCTGGAATTAAGACATCTCCTTGGTCCAAGAATAGGACCCCATCCACATGTATGGAGAGGTTAAGTTTGCCCTAGCATTTGAAGAGGGTGGATGTTCCACCCCACTGTTCAGGGAGAGTTTTGCCTCCTAAGGCTACTGATAAGGTGGAACACAGTTCCCAAGGGTTGGGGAGAGTAAGGTCAACATCCTATAGGTCTGAGAGGGTTTGGCCTCTCTTTCATGGATTAGGGAAGGCCAGGTTACCAACTCATTGCTCTGAGAGGGTTGGGCCTGTAGGCCAGAGATTAGGGAGAATGTTGCCTAGAGGGGTGAGACTCCAAAGATTGGGTAAAAGGTGGCCATCACCCCAGGATTCTTGGAGGGTGAGGTCTGGAGCTTGGTCACCATGCAGGTGCTTGATGAGGGTGGAACCAAGAAAATGGCCATTGGGAAAGCCTGTGTAAAGGGTGGGTCATCATGAGGCACCAGGGAGAAGAAACCATCTTCCTGAGAATGACTCTCAGACTTTGAAATCTAATGAAGTTTGTCCTGCAGGTTTTAGGAAGTATAGGGGATGAGTGACTCGTGTCCCTCCCAAATTCTCCTTATGGTAATGCAAATGTTTATCCTTTGTCTGTCCCTTTGTATATTGGAAGCAAATAAACTGTTTTGTAAGTTTCTATATTCTGGAAGTTAGAATAGAGGTTGAGACTGGAAATTTAATTCTAAGAGAAAATGGAGTAGAGATCAATGTTGAGGCTAGCGATTTGAGCAAAATTGTAGTGTTTGTTATGCAAGAATAGAAAAAGAGAAAGATAGAAAGATAAAATCTTGGGACAACCCCCATTTAAAGGGTGGTCAGAAGAGTTGGAATGAGGATATTGTGATAGAGTTGTCTAAGGAAATAAGGAGAGTTTTAAGAAGCCACAGGATTTGTTTCGAAAAGGAAGAGACTGTTATCATTAAAAATGTTATAAAGTTGTTAAGGTGGTTATAGACATAGCCTGTTTTTGAAAGCCAAATTGCTATGGTTTGGGTAATGACTGGGATAAGAGTCAGGAGAAATGTTATAAAGTATTAAGAGGTTGTTTTTTTTCCCCCAAATCCATCTCCTCCTCTTTATTCCCTCCATCAATCCCCTAGTTTTAGTCCTCCTATAGTTTTAGGACATCTAACAGAGACATCTGCCTTCTGACTGAACGTTCCCACAACTTTCACCACTCTATCAAATGCCAGGCATCCTTCTTGCTGCAGTTTCTCCTAAAGACCAAATGGATCATCAATCAATGACTACTTACATTGTATTAATTAAAGCTCAAGTAACTTAGCATAACATAAAAAGCTCTTCAGAGTTGGCTCCTGCCTCATCACTAGCTTCCTCTCCTATTGTTTACTCCCAAACAAATTTCTCCTATTCATGTTTGAAATATACCTTTCCCTTTCATGTGACCCTTCTTTTCCTTCCTCTGAAATTGCCCTCCTTCCATACCCACCTAGGTGATTGTGTTAGATTGCTAGGGTGCCACAACAAATCACTACAAACTGGGCAGCTTAAAACAACGGAAAACTAGTCTCTCACAGTTGGTTGGTTCCCTCTGTGGTGGAATCTATTTCATGCCTCTCCCTTAGCTTCTGGTGGTTGCAAACAAGCCTTGGTGTTCTTTAGCTTGTAGGCATACCTATCTAATCTCCGCCTTTGCCATCAGGTGCCGTTCTCTCCAAGTGTTTTTGTTCAAATATCCCTCTTCTTACAGGGCACCATTAGGGTCCATGGTAATCCAGTATGACCTCATCTTGACTGAATTACATCTGAAAAGACACTATTTCCAAATAAAGCCACATTTCCATGTTTACAGTAATACAATTCCATCCATTCTCCAAGCCATGGCTAAAATATTAAATTTACTTCATGTTTTGGCCCCTATTGCTAATTCTAATTCCCTATGAGTTGTGAGTTTATTGAAGTTAAGGATTAGATCCTTGTGCAGCACCTGGAAGACAATATTTACTTAATATATATCCATTGAATGAATCAATAAGTGGCAATCAGTGAATATAAAACCTTGTGACAAAGGACATAAATGGAATAGAATAGATTTGAATACACATGTAGATTGTGGGGATAGAGCCAGGAGACAGTGAGCAGCAATCTGAAAGAAGGGATATTAGGCAACTGGAGTACTGCATGGGAATATTCTTTAAAAGATGTAAATCTACTGCATCTTTAAGGTTGAGGATAAGAGGTGAGGAAGAGTGAAAATATAGAATGTAGAAATATGAAAGATGAAATGTCATGAATTTCTCATTGATGAAGTTGGAAGAAATGCTGACTGCTCAGGTCATTGAAGGGGACTGAGGAGGGAAGGAGCTTAAAGAGTAGAATAAAGGCATGGCCCATTCACTGTGGAGTTTGCAGTATAGGGTTTTCAAATGCAATACATTGTGCATTCCATTAATTTTTTTAATGGGGTCATATTTGCAAAATTACATGATTTTTCTCTAAGCATTCTTCATGGCTGGGAGCAGCTATGTTACATTGTTTTGGGTTGGAATTTGACATGGTGAGGAATATCAATCATGGTTCTCCAGAAAAAAAAAACAAGTAGGATATATATTGGCTTATGTGATTGTGGAAAGTGCAAGTCCAAAATCTGTAGGGCAGGCAGGCAAGCTGGAAACACTCAAACAGGAACTAATGCTGCAGTCTTGAGGCAGAATTTCTTCTTCCTCCAGGGAACTTCCGTTTTGTTCTTAAGACCTTTCAACTGATTGGATGGGACCCACCCACATCATCAAGGATGATCTCCTTCCCTTAAAGTCAACTGATTGTAGATGTGAACCATATCTGCAAAGTACCTCCACAGCAGCTCTTAAAATAGTGTTTTATTGAATAACTGGGTATGATAACCTAGCCAAGTTGGCATATAAAACTAACCATCACACAGTGGTATAAGAAGAAAAAAGGGACAAGGGAATTTAGAGTACTGTTAGATTACTGTTGAAATCATTCTGCTCTCCAGTTTGGGTGAGGTGGGAAATAAATCAGGAAAACTCAGAGAGGCTGGAACATACTAAGATGCTAAAGGACTGATGTTCTAATGTGGTGTGGTGGTAAGATCTCAGATAAGACCACGTGTGTTCAAGATGCTAAAATAGAATGAAAAGAAAATTAGATAACACAAGGGATTGAAAAGTTCTTGTGTTGCATGAATATTTTGCACTTTATAAAGGGGATACATAGTGGTTACAGATATTTTAGGAGAGAGAGAGAAAAACAAAATGAAGAAAGTAAGAGTAGCAATCTTATTTTCCAGAGGTAGCTACTGTTTAATTTTGGCACAATCTGCCTCTTTCTCACACACACACACAAACACCCACCCACATACATATACACATAACATTATATAACCTGCATTTTTCCCACTAATTTTCTCTTTTCTGATTATTCAATGTAACTACATTTGTCTTCTCCATAGCCCTCTAACAAAGACACATATTAAGTACATAGCTATAATACGAGTTTAGTCTGTCACATTGTAAGGGGTTGTTTAATAAACAGAATATATAGATGATAATCATGAACACTAAGTTGAGCAGTGGGATTGGAAAACTTTCCTTTAAGCTAAATGCATTGAAAGACAGAGATTCTGATCTTCCTTTTTCATTAGGAAGCCACTTTCTAGTCTATATTTAAGAGCACAGGGTTCATCATGACCCACATCCAATCTATCTTTTTCCTCTTTTCTCTCCAAGTATTTCAATTTTCCTCAATGGATTATCATTTCATATCAATGGTATGAAAGATAAACTCTATGGAAATGATCTAGATTCAATATATTTTAAATCATTCCTTTTGGAAGTATACCCTGTTAGTCTTTATATCATAAAGTTTGCAAGGTCAGGTATATTTAATCAAGTTCTAGAAAGTATCAAAGGGAAAAAGCATCCTTTAAAGGTGATAATAATGTTTGACAATTCTATTTCACTGATTCCAGTTAATAGCAGTGAACTTTGTATTTTACTGTTAGGGTTGGGATAGGATGGATGGACTCTACCTGCAATGATATTCCCAGGGAAGAATCCATCTGACTTCTCTTCCCTAAACCTCACTTGATTCCTTACTTGTGTGTTGTGCCAAGTATGTATGGACCGAGAATGGGAAGGGTCAGATCTTGTGAAAATTGGCCTCCATATTGAGTTAGTATAACCTCTCCTGTTTGCTTGGAGTTGCTGTATTTCTCAAAATGTGGAGCTCAGACCACCTTCCATTAGAATCACCTGGGAGGCCTGTAAAACTTGCAGCTGTTTGAGCCCCATTCACTCGGATATAGAGGCAGAATTTGCATTTCAACAAACTTCCAAAGGAGGCCAGAATGCACACTAAAGTTTAGGAATGTTTTGCTCAACCTGAGCCAAAGAGCTAAGGATTCTGAGCAAGAAGCTCTCAGCTGTAGAATACCAAGGGTAAGGTTAGCATGACTAGATCCCTCCCAGAATTCACAAATCACAGGAAAGATTTTTTTTTTTTACCTACACAATTTGGGACATTGTTATTGGACTTGACTGAGCCAAAGTGTACTCAAATAATTCACCAAATCAAGGATTTTCAAAAGCACCTTTCCTGAAAATACTTGGAAAGCATCATCCTTATAGAAATATATTGTTTGCACATTGATTCATCCATATTATGAATGTTTATTGCACACCTCCCTTATGCTTAAAGCTAAGGAAATGATTAACAATACAGTTTCTGCCTTCAAAGAGCTGAGAGTCTACTGGGGGAGGAGGAGCTTACTTTTTTTGAAAGTCCACTTTGTAGTAGATGCTAAACTATCACATGCAATACTCTCAACAACTCTGTGAGGTAGTTAGTTATTATTTTCATTTTACAGATGAAGAAACAAGGTCTTAGGAAGGTTAAGTGATTCATCCCAGATTTTATGACCAATAAGTGGTAAAACCAGATAACTCTTATCTAAGCCTGTTTCCTCCACTTTCTTATGCCATCTTCTGAAAAATAGAAAATAAAACACACAAGAAAAATTAGGATAGTTCTTATGGGAGATACACAGATTATTAGAGGAGCTTGGAGTAAATTATAATTGTCACTGCTTAGCATGATAGTTGAAACCCACTCCCATCCCCTGAAAGTAACTTATGACCTGGGTCATGCTTAAAGTATGTTATTATAAAACTGAAGAGTTAGGTGGTTTCCTCCTTTTCCAGCAAGAAAAACTAAGCAAAAAACATTGGCTTTAAGCTGTTTTTCTTCATAGCCACAGAATTATAAGGCTTACTAATTTATCATTGTTTTTACTTTTTTGATGAGTTTTTTTTGTATGACTGAACATGTAAGCAAACACACCTAATGCATAAAACAAATAATATATATGACTTAAAATGCCTACAAGTAATGTTTTTCATTATTTTCCTAGTAGTTGATCAGAGACTGTGTATCCAGGGGGATCTTCGGATCTAGAAAAAGAAGGGCAGAAGTTAATTTGTACCCATGATGTGTAAAAAGCTACTCTGAAATCAAGACTTGCTTCTCCTTTTATCAATATACCTATGTCTCAAAACTAAATTTATACATGTGAAATAAACACTGCATTCCAGTTCTTGTCTCAGGTATAAACTTCTTTAGTAATTCTTCCACAAAATATAAGTCCTGAGTCAACACTGCTGATAAATAGGGAAGAATTACAAGTGAATAATTAAAGAAACTCCTGGTCAATCAGAGAATTTAAGATGAAAAAAAAATATATAGACAAAACATCATGGAAAAACTGAAATATGCCAAAGCTGCCAGTTATTTCAAATAATAACAAAATAATTAAAGTCTATAAAAGCCAGAATATTTTATACATAGTATTTAATTCTCATAATATCACAAGCAAGAAAGCAAGATAAAGAACTTGTATAACATCACCAAAGTGAGATGAAAACCCAGAATTAAATCCAGGCCAATGGAGCTGAAAAGTCTCAGATCTTTTTAGTATTGCCATACATACATTATCTATTCAAATATTTTCATTCTGGCAATCATAAAGAAAGAAACATGTTTCATTTGGTGCAAAATCATCTCCCTTGTCTTGAATTTATAGTTCCCAAAGTTAAATAAATGGTGTTTATAAGTAATTGTAAAGTCACCTGGATTGTTTGACTCTATTTAAAATATTTAGCAAAGAAAATAGGATGATGTTGGGTCACTTCTATATGCTTTCAAAATATCAATTGTTTGTGATACATCTATAGAGCAAACCTTATTCATAGAAAAATACATTTTTTTCTGAGTTGTGATCAAGTAACATAGGCTTGTGGTTTGATAACAAAATAGTAAAGCAATTTTATTAGTGAATATGCTGATGAATGTAGATATTATAACCCTTCTACCTCTATGTTATACCAATGTCAAAGGACTTATAGAGAGTCTATGTGTAATGTGAAGATGACTCCTTCCTTCCAAAATACAACTGGATTAAAAAGGAAGTACAATTTTCTAAAATTAGAATAAAAAACTTCTCAAAAGATGTTTATATTGAAGTCAAGCCACCACAGTAGCACCTCACAAACAACCAAGTAGGCGCCGCAGGTTTAGAAAAAGAAGGGGTTGACTTTGATTTAAATCTTTTCTCTGGTGAATTTAAACCATGTTATCCACTTTCTCTCTTTAATTCTTACATTGTTCTTTTTCCTTACAATGATGGAGTCATAAGATGTATAATCAACATCCCCAAAGAGTTATCTAAAATAATTATTAGAACTGATTTCAAAGCTAGGTCTCATGAGTTCTGTTTTGTTTTATCTAATTCACCACACTTGATATGAAAATACGGTTTTTATATCACAAATACTGGCATTTTCCTTTTGGGGCTTATATTAGACCATTATAATACTGTTTTGGAGGATTAATTGGTCATGTACTTAGTCAAAATCATATGTAGAAAAGGGTTATAATATATTATAGGGCAATAGTAGTTTGATCCAGTAACTGTCATGGAGAAAATAAGGCATTTAACAAGTTTTATTATGTTTCATCCATCCATTAAAACATTTTAAAAAACATTTTCCCACTTTCTGCAAATGTATAACATTCATTTGAGTTTTTTACACCATAGCTATTATAATAAAATGGTTGGTAACTATTTAATCAGTTAGGTGTATTTTTCAACTTAATGGTAGTTCAGGGATTAACAAACTTTTTCTGCAAGGGCCATACAGTAGGTAGGTTTTGTGAGCCACCTGATCTCTGTCTCAACCACTGGACCCTACCTTTGTAGACTGAAAGTGGCCATAAACAATACTTGGACAAATGACCATGTCAGTGCCCTCCCCCCAAAACCTATATTCACTGACATTTGAATTTCATAGAAGTTTCATATGTCAAGAATTATTATTTTTTATTTTTTTCAACTATTTAAAAATGGAAAAACCAGTCTTAGCCCTGGGGCTGTATTTGGCTCATGGATTTTAGTTTGTCAACCACTGTGAGAGTGCATTTTTTCTTGAAGATATATGTAAAAAAAAAACAGGAGTTACTTTTTCTGTACATTTTAGCAATAAAGAATTATTCTCTTTGCCCACTAAATGGCAGAGAAAAAATATTTTCAATGAGAAAAAGGACAGCCCTGGCCAAACTCATGCCTGCTAAGGCTAGGAAGAGTGCACAAGTAGGTGACTCTAGCTTGCTTAATTACTGAAGAAGTGATTGTTGGTGCTTCCTGTCCTCCAGTCATCCCCACTGGCCTCTTACCAGATGTCCTGCCAATGCTATTCTGTGGGATAAAGGGAAAATCTAGAGAAATTCTGCAACTTCAGTTTCCTTCCGAGCCAGACTAAAGCTTATATTTCCCATCCTGGAAATGATAATTCTCATAAAATGGGCTATATGGGCCTGAGAAGCTAGAACAGAGAGACCAGCATAGGATTGGTAAATTATTTTTCCTCAGATTACCTGAAAATTAGTATTTGTTGCTACTTCTATTGTTTTAGAAATTAAATTTTATCCACAAACCTCAAGATTAACAGCTGAACTTAATTCCAAGGCCATCAAGGAGCTGGCTCAATATTGTATCCTATCTCCTAACATCTTTGGTAAATTATTATTTTTTACATACTAACTAATGAGGCACAGAAATTGAAATCAATAGAGATATGCATGCTTGCATCCATTTTATTCTGGTATAATTTTTAACATTAAAGTATGCCAACTGCTAATTCAGAATATTTTTCTCTATGATTTACATATTTTGGAAAATGGAATATTTAACGAAATCTTAATGGAGATTTATTATTGTATATTATTACTCTTCCTTTGTTCTTGGGTGAAAAATATATTCATAATCTAAGGTTGTACTAAATTATATTACCCAGAGAAAGTAATTATTAAAGCAAACTAAAACCTCCTCACTTATGTTTTTCTTGATACATTGAAGGATCAGTAGATAAGATTAACAATGTATGGGCTTTATATATCCCCATCCTTTCTGTGTGCAATCATTCACTGCCTCCTATACCATGTGAAGTGTGAAGTGTGTACCAATATACATGTGGTATATATGGGAAGAACATAGAAATTCAGAGAGGTTACATGAATTTTTAATATTATACAACTATTATGGAGTCATTTGGAAAAAGAGTGTTGATTTTCTTCTATTACTATTTTAAACTATCATATCAGTCAAATGGACATATAACTTCTAAGATTAAAGAAAAATATAAAGAATAGGAAAAATCATACTTTATAACTTTTTATTCTTATCCTTCATCCTTTAGATGTTTAATGATTTTATTATTCATAATAAATTGACATGCCAATAGAGCATAAGCTTCTAATTGACAGAAAACATATATATATATATTCTAGATAATACAATGCATTTTATACATATAAGAAATGTAATGTCACCTATGAAATATATTGATGATACTGTTGTAAAAGAATTTCAGGAAAGTTATTACTTTGCAATCATACATGCTAACTCATATCCTAAAATTAAATAATAGATGATTTAATGTTTGTGTTGCAAAGCTAATAAAATGAAAATATTCAAGTGATGCTAAGAAATACCCTGACTTAAAGGTGGTTGGAGGTTTTACAGTGATATTGAAATGTGTGGAACCCAGTGAGGCTTTACTAAGAAGAAAATGATCTAGAGAGTTTTCTGAAAGGTAACAAAAACTGTTCAGCTCAATGATGGCAGCTTCTATTTAATTCATGAAACATTTATTGAGAGTGTATGACTCTCCAGATATACTGTTCTCCATGTTTGGAGTTACTGGGATGGATGAGATTTGAGGACTGCCCGCTGGGAATTCTGTATCATAAATTCAATTGATAACAGTTTATAGTCACTCAATAAATTTTGCTTGTATTTTCACCAAACTAGAGTTACTGTATTTTTATTGCACAGATTATTTGCTTTTTAAATATTTTGACTCTTAGGAAAAATTTCAGAGCTAACCTGGCAATCTACTGTTGGGATACAAACCTTTTGGTAAGATTAACCCATTAAATACCTAGAATTTCCTTTAAAGATGAATACTCATAGCCTAGTCCCTGGGATAGGAGCTAGAGGACACCAAGAGGCATAAAATATAGCCCATCCTTTCAAGGAAATTTAGATCTTAGATGCATGAAAGATATTTATCTAGAAGGATCATCTTTTGGAATTCAAATCCAAGACACTGATTTTGCTGTAACTATTTTAAAAATATTTTTTATTCATTCTCACAAAGCTATGAATATATCTTTATTTCTGAATATTAAATGGAAATGTTAGTACATGTAACACTAACTTCTATTATACTCTCTAAACCATATTCAGGAGATGGAGCATGGTGTAATAACAAGAATATCATCAGACCTGAGTTTGAATCCTGGATGTATCACTTATTGTCTGTGACCTTGATCTAGTTCCTTAAATGTTTTGAGATCAGTTTTCTAACTTGAAGCATGTAGATAAATCCTATCTTTCAGGCTGTGGGGATGTACATACATAGAGCTCTTAGCACATGCCTTGCATGGGGTAGGTATTTGTAAGTACTAAAATATTAACACTTGGGTGGTGCTTTTTTAAGGAGGTACCAGGGAATGAACCTGGGACCTCATACATAGGAAGCAGGTACTCAACCACCGAGCTACACCGGCTCCTCTCTACTATTTTAAAAATGGCTTCACCTTCATTATCCCATTTTACCCGCATACCAACTCCTAAAAGTTAAGATAGAGAAACAAGGAAACTGAGTGACCAGTGGTAATTTAACCCTTTCAGGGTTTGAATCCATGCCTTCTAGTGTGATGTCCCTAAAAGACTAGGAATTATGAGACCTCCACTTTGCCCTATTTATCATGCCTCCTGCCCCATATAGGCATGATTTAACCTCTTGAAATCTTAGCTTCCTCACCTCTAAATCGAGGCTGTTGGCCTGCTCTATGTTTCCAGTCCTTTCCAGTTCTGCACACACACTGAGAAGCAATGACAGAGTTGCTCACCACTCAGGAGCTGGAGATGGACTCCTAAGTTCAAATCCCAGTTCTTGCATTTGTTGGATCCGTGTCCTTGGACAAGTTATTAAACATCTCTGTATTTCAATTTACTTGTATTTATGGGGTTAATGAAGAGTACTTACTTCAGAGGGTTTTTGTGAGGAATAAATTAATTAAATATGAAAAGTATTTAGAACAGGGTCTGACAAAGAGTGAGCATTAGACAAGTGTTGGCTCTGATTGTTATCTGAAATATATTATAGCAAAATCAGTGATTCCAAGTAAGTTACTTTAACCCTGCAGGCCATAGAGAAGATTTGCTTAAATAATTAAGTGGGAGCTTCCCTATCCTGGGATCCTGGCCCAATTACACTGTGGTCCTTTTGAGCAGATTCAACCCTCTGGCTCTGTTCTAAAGAACAGTTACTCTGGGCATAGCACCACATAGGTCTGGAGGCACTGTTGACCTGTCCAGCAATATATGTATATGCATCAATATATAGTCAGCACTGAATCCTCTCCTGGGAACCCAGTTGACCTGATGAATCTGACCTGATGAAGTTCTGGAATTAATTTGCATGTATGTCAGTGTGATTGCAGAGGCCAATGATCCTAACTTAGGCATTTGCTGAAGCATCAAAAAGTGTAGCAAAGACTTATTTGCAGAGGATTTATCTAAGCATTTTAATTCCAAACATACGGTATATACTTAAAGCCACTTGGGTAGGAAAAATTATTAAAAGTCATAATTATACCACACATGATTTATAAACAAAACCCAAGTTTGTCAAGAATGAAAATGCTCTTTTTAAATCTTTAAAACATTTCCATTATAGACCCTATGAAAAGTAATTCCTATAACTGTATTTAAATGTATGTAACCTACATGCCAATAAAGGAAATAAAAGGGAAAAGTAGGTGTATTAGTCCAATAAAGGGGTGCTGATGCAAAGTACCAGCAAACTTTTGGCTTTTATAATGGGGATTTATTTGGGGGTAAAAGCTTACAGCTCCAAGGCCAAATCAAGGCATTAGCAGAGATGCTTTCTCACCAATGTCAGCTACTATTGACCCCAGTGTGTTGCCACATGGTGAAGCAAGATGGTAGGTGATCTCTGCTCTATTTCAGCCTTCCCCTCTAGGCTTTCTCTCTCAGGCTCAGCTGCTCTGTTTTCTTCCTGATTTCAGCTGCAAGCTGGCAGAGGGTTTGTCTCTTAGGGCTTCCTCTCTTTTCTGACATAGGGCTTGTTTCTTTCTGGGCCTTCTATATCAATTTTGGCCATTCTGCTCTCTTCCTGAATTCAGCCGTAAGCTATGGAGCAAAATGGCTCAGCTGTCTCTGGGGCTTCAGCTCTTTGAGCCTTCTCCTTTCTGACACATGGAAGGCCCAAAAATGACAGAGCTCCCTTCCTGTGTGTCTCTCTGTGTGAGTGTCCATTTGTATCAGACCCAGCAAGAGGGCAGGGAGGGGCTCAACCTGAGTCATACCCACTGAGGTAGTCAAATCAAAATTCTAAAGTAATCTTATCAAATAATCTAATCAAAGGCCCTTCAACTGAATTTAATAAAACCAAAGGGTATCTTACCCAGAGGAGTAGATTAGTTTACAAACAGAACCTCTCTCTTTTTTGGCATGCCACTGTAGGTATGTAGCAAATTGCTTAAAATTATAAAAATTTCCACATCATGGGCTTTTAAAACATATTGGAAAATTATTGATATTATTAAATGTTATCACAATTTTTATTAATTTAAGTGTAAATTTATTTACAGTTTCCATGCTTTTATTTTTGCTTTGTAAGACTTACTATATTCTTTAATTCCTTTCAAGAAATTTTAAAGGAGGTGTAGGAAAAGCTGACATTCCCAAAACAGCTGCTAGCACAGCACAGAAAATCTGCTTTGCTTCCATTTTTTTCCCTCTGTTATTCACTCTTTCTTTTTTGCTAGGTGGCATGCATGCAGTGGTTTCATGGAGACCATACAATGCTTGAGATGATTGAGAAAAAGCGTTGCCTGTGCAAGGAAATAAAGGCTAGACAGAAAACAGAAAAGGGCCTTTGCAAACAAGATAGCATGCCCATCCTACCCAGCTGGAAAAAGAATGCAGGTGCAAAGAAGTGCAGCCCTCCACCTTATTCTAAACAGCAAACAGTATTCTGGGATACTGCCATATGACTGTGTGCAGGACGGCGTGAGCTCTCCAAGACCACAAGATCGCCTCGGTCACTTAAGAATTGGCTGTCTTACGTCTTCTCTGTTCGAGTGGAATGTGCGTGCTGCCTGGAAAACCCACAGGAAGCTATGCCTACTTGTGGCAAGTTCAAGATAAATGTGTATTTCTTTGCGATTAAGGCACACTTATTTATCCCGGATTATTTTAAATCCTGAAGATATTAAAATGTAAATATTTTACTAGCTTATAGGAGGCACCTGAAATAATACACATTATACATATATAAATTACAGAAATATCAAGAGTTTTACTATACAATATAATTTCAGGATTAACTGGTTTGTTATCTCTTTTATATGTAATCCCCTGATGCCTTTTATTGCTTTTTATTTTTTGCATTTAAGATGCTTTTCCCAGCTCACGTTTGGCTTCTGTACAAGAGTTCATAGCTATTAATCATGTTCAACCATATAATAATATATGAATTAATCTGGTGCTAGTAATGTAAAAGTTGAATATCATATTCATTAAGAACATCTGTTGCTTTTTACATTTTTAAGGGTTTGACAGGAAATGAATGCAAATGTGATGCTTAATTTTAATGTCCGTGTTACATTGACACCAATAATTTTGCTATATTGGCTTTATAAGAATTTATCTTAAATATCTTCTTGTTCATACTAAGCAATGGTTAGTCAGACTCCAGAGAAAGTTATGAGGGTATATTTGGACAACCCAGCAGAAAACATGTCCTTTGGAAATGACTTTTGGGACATGTGTCTTTGCATCATTGATCTGATTGGAGCAGACCAGGGTTCACTGTGACAATAGAAGGAACAAAGAATCAGAAGCCAAGGAAGGAGCACGACTGCTTTCAAGAAGGTTGAATCTTGCGCGGCATTGCTACCGCTGCAATCGCTATTTTTTAAACAACTTTTCATGTGTGTGTTTGTTTCCCCCAGTAAATAAATATTCACACAGATGAGTTTACATATTTTAGTACACTAAATGCAAATCTCTCTTAAAAATGTAGGTCCTTTAAAGGAAAAGTACTTCTTGTTAATTCTTTTCAAACGAGTTCTCACCATAAATTTGGGTCATAATCTTCTGTGCATAATCATCACATCCATTTTCACTGATTATGACACCAGACCAAAGAATTATGGCCTCTTCATTTTTATTTTGTTTTGAAAAAGAAACAGGAAATGCAGGGGATGGGGAACCGGGTGGATTGAATTTTATGTGGTAGTGAAATGTTAAGTTATAAATATATATATATATATATATACACACACACATATCTTTTAAGAGTAACTTGTTAGTTGAATATAAATATTGCCTCAGATGAATAAAAAGGAAACTCACATATATTTTGTATATTTAAATTACTATTTATGCTTCCTAAAACAGACAGTATGTGGTTCTTCTTTAACAATCACTTTAGTATTATATTTCTGAGAGCAACGGTATGTCTGAAGTTATCAACATAGTGGTTTTCCTCGAAAGGGTATTGACAGCAAGATTCCAGTGCTGTTCAATAAAACCAAATATAACAGGATTTAGGGAATTTTTGTAGTCTATATTGCTAAAAACCTAGTAATTCTTTATCAGTAACAGTTCCTTTTAAGCCTTTGAAATATTATAAAATAATTTTTTAAAATTTTATAGTTAATGTATATTTTGATGTCCAATTAGAATTCTGAAAGAAAAAGGAAACAAGGTAAGTGGGAGCATGTTTCTCTTTTATGTGTATAAGTACACGTGTGAATGAGTACTCAGTGGGAGAACTGTATATGTAAAATACTATGGCCATCTTAGGTTTTGCTTGTCTAAACTGAGGTGGCAAAATAAAGCAGAATCACAATCAAGGAAATCACCAAGAGATCTTAAGTAGCTTAAATAGATCTTGCCACCATGTTTCACCACTTAAGTTTCTGACCCAACAAGCAACAGAGCACAAATCTAAGAGTGATGAAAATGTGTTGATACAATCAGAAATGGTATAAAATATGTTTATGACCCAAGATGTTATCCTGATTTAAGTTATTACGACCACAGATACTCAAGCCAAACAATCAGACACAAAACACTGATTCTCAGCATCTTTATTATCTTGGTACATATATTCAGGCTCAATATGGTAATATAAATATCCCTCTCTTGAAATTTATATTTCGGTAACTTCTTTCCGTGGGGAGATGGAAGTCTGTTTTGCAGATGTAGATCTTTCCCGTATCTCTTTGAGTTCAGCAAAAGTTATTTTTTAATGCTAGTCACTTGCCAAGAAGGAAAAAGAGGCACTAAACTGATTTGTGTTGGATTCACCTATTCCCAAATTGTTCGGTCATACACATGCTATTGCTGGGTTTCATGGGCTCCTTTCTCAAACACGGTATTTTGAGACCTTTGAACATTGGACCTCAGGCAACCATTTCCATTTAATTGCTCCAAATCCCACTCTAAATGGGAAATAATTAAAAGATCTGGAAAAGTGGCTTCCACTTTATTTGGAAGTGGCTTCAATATTTGACTCATTAACTGTTATTCTGTATCTATACAGCTGTCCATTTTAGAACAGACTATATGGCAAAAGCCATTGTATAATTAATTTCTTCTTTGTGTAGTGTTTCTCTATGTGGAGAGAAAAAGGCCATTAAGGACAGAGAGATAGACAAGCTGACTTTCTGGTGGCAGTCAGGACATTTCAATTTATGAATTTGGTCAGATGATTAAAAAATTCTACCCATAGCCAGAAGTTTGTGGCATGGCAAAACTGATAATTTTAGTCGTCCCCAAAAGCAAATCACAGCATGGAACAATCAAAAATGGTCTTTTCATAAATGGTCTTTTCACAGCAAATTTTGTAGAAACAGAATTGTATTGGCTGTCATCCAATATGCTTTTTTATGTAAAACACGTCTTTGAAAGGAAGAAACAAAATTCTTTAGAATTCATTGAAGAGAAAAATTATATCCTGCATTTCTGCCCAAACATAGATGCCAGCTTCTTCTGAGGTATGACAATAGTCCTTTACATAAACACTGCCACTGTTTCTCCCATGTTATACTATTGAAGCTACTAGTTGCACGAGCAAGTCAAAAAAACTGAACAACTCTATTGAGTTACTGTTTTAACTCATTAAATGAGACATCAAAGCCATGCATGAAAAAAGACAATTTTAATATCACTTCTATGTTAAAGTGAGACATTTCCTTAAAATAGTTGAAAGCTTGTACGCTAACTATGTGTACATGTGAAATTAAGAAAATTCTTATGATTTGAGAAGTAAGTAATTTGAGACAAGATAATTCACCCTTGCAAAGGAATAGAAATAGAATGGAATAGCAATCCACAGTTTGTTGTGTCCTGAACTTACATGGAAATGAAACAAAAAAATGGTACCTATAGTATTTAAGATTAATCCACTACATCTTCCTTGTATGGGAAAATAAATAGCTAATTGTAGAATGTGGACAGTTTGTTTTTAATTCATTATTCATTCCACAGTCAATTACTGGGAAACTAATGTGTCTTTTTTTTTTAAAGTTTGTGAAGCACTGGGCATTAAACATTGAAAAAGATATGGTCCTTGCCTCCATGAAGCTTAATTATATAGTCATTAATATTTTCAAAAGCCAATTGTTTTAAAGAAAATATACAATTTCACGTGTTTGACATCTCTTAGGTGTTTATATATGCTATTCTTTTATTTTTCAGATCAAGTGTACAGTCAAAATAAAATGCTAAAACATATTAAAGTTGTCTAAATATAAAATGTTTATGTGTTAGCCTTTATATGTACACAATTGGTATGTATTCCTGTCTGTGTAAATCAGTAAAAGGATAACACGTTTTGCCATATTGGACTTGAATATTTTGGCTTGGGGTTTGGATTTATCTGAAACCCATTGATATTTGGGTCAATTACATCATAGCAAAATGTGGGTAATCTGGAAAAAATGTATCATTAAATTTCCTTTTAAATATTGTAAAGTTTCAAATTTATGGGAATCATGTTTAAAGAAATATAGTTGGGGTTTATCTCAACCAAACATATATGAAAATTCTGTTTAGGTATTTAATTGTTCCCAAATATGACTGGGTTTGCCTACCCTAAAAGCATCTACATTTATACATGTATACACCCACATACAGTATACATACTGTATATAATATATATGAAAATGTTTAGTATGCACTTCTTTTGTTTGGAACTCCTTAACATTTATAGTGTAGCAATTTGTGTAAAGTGCACTGTGATTATAAAAAACAAAGCACAGTAAAGTCACAGGTCTTGTTATCTTGCACTAAAAATGTGTTTACGTATTTAGCAATTGTATGTTTACTTTCTTGCTCTTTTCAAGAAATTGAAATAAATAGCTATTGAGAAAATGATATAAAATAATGTTTTTTTAGTGGATAATGATACTGCATTTTTAAAAGACAGGGTTTTAAAGAGAAACCATTTAACATCCATTCCAATATAACATGTTTACCATATCTAAAAATCTGAATGTCATATTGCATTTTTCATAACTCATTAGAAATGTCAGGTATGTGCCTGAAAAATTGTGCAAATGAGCATTAGATAACAGATTTCTATATTCACGTGTTGTTAGCCATTTCTATATACAAAATAATATAAACACTGATTGATGTCTTCATTTCTCTTAATTTTTGTACTTGATTTTTTTAGGTAATATGTAATTATAAATGTACTTTGATACTACTGAAGTTACCAGATGTTGTTTGAAAACAAATCGTTTTCCTTAGTGCATTGGCAATATTTTACGATACTTTTGTGCTTATTTATTTGTGCTCCCGTGTAATTATAATAAAAGCAATAGTTTAAATTAGTTGGCTTTGTCATTGGTAGTATTTATTCAATAAGAAATGAAATTAAGAACTCTTTTAACAGAAAAGTACACATTTTTCAATTTCTACAGTTTTGTCTATGAGATTGCATGTGTTGTAGAAGATCAGTGCTGGTGATTACTGAAGACCTAGACTCTTTTTAATTGAGTTACGTTATTCCCATTTGTGCTTAATCACTCCTTGCTTTCTATGTCAAATAAGTGACCCACTAAATAAAATGAGCTTTGGCATTTTTTTCCTCAGTATACACCTAATTCCAGCTAAATGACTCCACGTATATCTAAGGTGTGCTGAGGCATTAAAAAAAAAGTCCATCAATCCCAGACCTATGTATCCATATAAAATATTTATTGAAAGAGTATTTAGAGCATTCATTTATTCAGCCATACTCCTAGAATTGACCTGGTTTCACTGAGGAGCAAGTCAGTATGCATGATGTTACCGGGTGTCAATCACTATAAAGTTATTGAGTACCCATAATAAGTAAGACAAGATTCTGGAGCTCAGTAAGCTGACAAAAAGTGTAGTTAATATACAGCAAAGTCCTGTTATAGTTTCTCATGGATACTTCACCAACCACTCACATATGCTCCCATATATCAAAACTCAGTGTAATTTATTGTAATGTCATAAATTCTCATGAGTTCATTTCATGTAGATTTCTTCAAATATAGCCAATTAACCCCACTATTTTTTTTTTTAAGATTTATTTATTTTATTACATATCTCCCCTTCCCCCCGCTGCGGCGACGCGCCGAGAGTGGTCACTGCGCAGGCGTGGCTTTCCCCGCTTGTGGGCGGTCTCTGCGTCCGTTCACGGCCGGCGCTTGATTCAGTTCACGGGTGGCTGGCTGCGCTCCATCCGCGGGCGACCTGCCCTGCCCGTGGTGGCTCTTGCCCTGTCCGTGGCAGCTTCTTGCCCTGCCCACGGCGGCTCCGGTCCGCCCATGGCGGCTTGCCATTCTCAAGGCGGTCTGCCCGCTAGGAGAGGTCCCCGGGAATTGAACCCAGGGCCTCCCATGTGGTATGCCGGCGCCCTATCCACTGGGCTATCGAGCCGGCCCCTAACCCCACTATTTAGTTTCATTTCTTCAGCTACTCAAATGCTCAGTGTGCTTCTCTACCTCTTGGTTGAACAAGGATCAATCCCAACCCCATCATTAACAATCCAAACTATCATCCATTTGAACCCATGCCAAGAAGCACCTGTATGTTCTACATTGTCCATACCATCTATTCTCCCAAGCCCCACTACAACATATTCTCCAGACTTTGTGATCTCAGACTCTAATTAAATTA
>PVKH010003221.1:8313-18602 GCA_004027955.1 Chaetophractus vellerosus
TGGTGTTTGGTTCTCCTTTTTCTTCATTTTTTGTTGTAGATACATGGAAAAGAATGGCAATATGAATAGTATAAGACCATAGGCTTGGAGTTTGATTTGGGTTGTATTTTAATTTTTCATCATGGCTGATGAAAGCAGATGCCATGAACTGGGTTGGCTTTAAACAATGGGAATTTATTAGCTTACAGTTTTGAGGCTGACAAAAATGTCTAAATCAAGGCATAATCAAGGCAATGCTTCCCCCCATGAAGATGGCTGCCAGTCATCCTTGAGTTTTCTGACACATGGCAAGGCACATGGTGATTTGTGCTAGTCCCTCCTGTCCCTTCCAGGTTTCTTTGCCTCCAGCTTTTTGCTTCCATGGCTTTCTCTCTCTTTGTCTGAATTTCATTCTCTTATAAAGGACTCCAGTAAGAAGATTAAGACCCACACTGGGTCATGCCTTAACTGAAGTAACCCCATCAAAATGCCCTACTTACAATAGGTTTACACCCACAGGAATAAATTAGCTTTAAGAATGTGATTTTTCTGAGGAACATATAGTTCCAAATTACCACAGGTCTATTGCTTTTCCCACATTGGGGGAAAGTTAATTATTGCATTTGTAATTTCTTCCTTTTAAAATGCTAATGGTATTTATGATTATCATGTCTGACTCATTGCAGACATTGTAATTTATAAAGTAATTACCTACTATATAGCATCTTCTGAATTTTCCTCACTGTAAATTATCACATAAAATGGCTTCCTAGGAAATCTCATCATATGGTGATGGAATTTCTGAGTTCCATCAGAAATAGTAGATTAAATACACTCTAATCTTCTCAGATTTAAGCTTGTCAGATGAAATTTTACATATTGCATTTCAAGTCAACATATCCTACATATTTACAAGATACAAGATGCTCATTACCCCCATCCCATGCAATACAAAATTGTAGCAACCTACAGTCCTATAGTATATGACAAATGGCATACAAACATCCCAAGGTGTTGGGATGATGGAGGACAATATTTATATTTGAACAGCCACACACACATTCACACACAAACACACACAGATTTGAACTAATATCAATGGCATCTACCACAACCTTGGATCAATTGTCAAATAGTCAAATGTGTCACCTACAGCATCAAAACATTTTAGGGAAAGGGTGTGGCTTCACAATTTGGACAGGTTAACAGTGGCTTCCTCAAATTATTGTTCTTCTTTGGCAAAAAATTATAACTAGCTTTAACTGAACTAACACTGACAAATGTATGTGTAAATTGAACATATTTCTGAAAAATTGTAGCCTGACTATTATAACAGTAAAGCACAGACAAGGAAAGAACAAAAAATGGCAGAATCCATTCCTCATTTCTTTCCTTCAAGAATTAAGTTTGCATCAATTTCATCATAAAGTTTAATTTATGTATACATCTGAAAGCGAGCTTGCTAAAAATGTTCAAAATCATTAAGATGGCTGTTTGAAATAGATATTTATATACTTTATTATAAATAATGCCTTACTCTCTATATATTTTCCATTTCCCTAATAATTGTATGAAATCAACAAAATGAGTATTACTAAATATAATTAATATTGAGTGTGTATGCCAAAATATTTGTTACTATTAATAAGTAAAATAATTTGGCACTATTAAATGGAATACATTTTACTTAAAATATTTTCCATAGTATTTGTTATTATTAAAAAATTTATATTTAGGAATGTTCTAAAATATACATAAAATATTAGTGCCAAAGTATGTATTTACTTAATTAATATATAATTGAAATTCATAGTTGGGGCCCAAGCTTTGTTTTTGTTGTTGTTTCTGTTTGTTGTTGTATACTTTAAAAAGTTTGGAGACTGTTACTGAAGCTAACATGGGGAAATAATGCATTAAGATAATGGCAACCAACAATACCAAATATTCATTACAGTTTTTAGAAGAATAAGTACTTTATATATTAAACATGGGAAAATTAAAATATCTTTTCCTTAAATTATAAAGAAGATAATAATTTACTTTAAAAGTCAGAACTCTAGTGGTTTGTATTGTTTCTATTTGTACTACTTTCACAGAATGAGTAACTTCTAAATTTAGAAGGTGACTTTAGAGAATTTATAATTACATTTTTCATCACGTTAGATTTCCTTCCTTAGCATGCCTGATATGCAACATTTAGAACTATGTTGTCATTGCTATCCTGTCTTGCAAGATATTTCCCTTGTGAGTGGTTAGCTCTATGAAATAGATAGCTCCAATTTTAGACATTTTTCTAATAGAACTTTGGACCCTCATTGATTCTAGGTATGCTATCTGGATCAATCCAGAAGAGATCTCTCTCTCAGATGAAATTAATAGGATATATGAAAATAACTATAATATTCCTTAGTCTTCTCTCTTGGCTTAATGTTCCCGTATCCTCCAAACATTATTTCTCTAAGTATATTTTCCTTTTACCATCCTTATTAATATATTTTACAATATCCTCAAAACATGGTGGTCAAAATTGTCACCATGATTCAAGTGGTAGTCTTGATTATGTTGTAAATTTTTCTCAGTAGTATTTGGGTTTCAATCACTTTTGTACCTTCCATACATACAAAAAAATTGCCCTTTATTTGTCAGTCCCCAATAACTCTTTTTGCAATTAACTGAATATAGTGATCTACATGTATCTCACTAACACAGAAGACAATAGATCATTACTGTCCATATTTGTATTAACACAGCCTAAGAACAAGAAAGATTTACAAGTAGATCCATTTTTCTAAAGGACAGTGTGTGTGTGTGTGTGTGTATGTCTGTATGCATATTTTTGCCTACTATGGCAGTCCAGATATCCTGAAACAAAGCTCTCCACCACCAAACACCTCTCTAATCTACTTCTCACTACCCTGATATTTTTGGTAGGATAATTTTTTCACTCTACAAATGAAGGGTCCATATGAAAATGGCTGGAGACATTTAGGAGTAGGAAAGTAGGAATTAGGAAACATGGTAAATTAGTAGAAGTGACCTTCCATGAAGGGATGATAACAAAGGGCATGGGCTTCCAGAGATGCTGAATGCATAACAAACAGATGTAAAGATTTAAAAGAAAATCTGCCCACAATAAATTTTTAAAGTCCTTTGAGCCTTGTTGTAAGCAGATTTCACTCAACAAGGATTACCATGAAATGTGCTACTCATGTCTGTCTGCAGATGACCTGATCTAATGAGAACACGTGTGGAGTGTGCAGCTTACAATATTTTTTGAATAAGCATGTTTTTTGTCTTTGGGAGAAAATAAAGATCTGGGGTTTCCATTACATAATAATGTGACCTGAAATTATATGATTAGAATAGAACGATTTCAGAGCACTCAGGGTAATAGAAGCTTGGAGAAATAAGGATAAAATGAATCAATAATTATTTTTCAGCATCTACAATGTGCTCAGTACAAATTACATTCATAGGTTTCTAAAGAAAGTGTACAAATTGGCCTCTGAATTTGATGAGTTTATATTTTTTAAGGAAATGATGATGATGAGATACATACCTAATCTCTATCAGTTGCTTTCCTTTCTAACAAGGACTTTTCAAAGTCTTTAAGTTATTTTTGCTCACTTATCCAATTGAGTTATTATTACTGGTTTGAGCTATAATGGTATTATTTAAGTACAGCCACAAAGGAGGAAACTGAAGCACAAAATATTAAGTAACTTAAGCATTACCATAGAGCTAGTCATTGATAAAATCCATATTTCATGCTAGCACTAACTTGAATCCCATACCCTTAACTACAGCTGTACCATATTGACTAGTAATAAGAAACAATTTTAAAAAATTATTTATATTATTTATATATAATTATATTATCATACAATATATTTAGTAATATATTGAGTGCTGGAGGAGGTTGAAAAGGAGGAATATTATTAAGAGCCAGAGGCTGGAGCCTTCAGTTAATGTTTCATGAAGAATGTAGACTATGAGCCAGCCTTTCAATGGTGTGGATGGAATTGCTACAATGATGTACCATGGGTAGTGACTTAGGGCACAACAGAAACTTTCAGTAAATGATCGCTTTTTAATTGCACAGCGTAAAGAGCCCTGTTAGGGCAAATAATGTCTTTGTCACTTACACAGCACAAAGAGTCCCAAAGAGAAAGGGAATAAGTCCCAACATAGCCAAACTTCAGGGGTGGCCAAAATTGCTCTGGGTCAGTAGATGGCAGCTCCACATTGCTTCATAGAAGAGAGACATATCTATACATTTTGAGTATGGTTTTTATACACCTTGGGATTTTGGGGGTCCTGCCATTGAGAATTCCTGTTCTGATAGGAATCTGGGCCTACTTCTCTCTGCGGCTGGGTGAAGGTATGGTTGTGGAACGGCACACAGTAGAAAAGGAGGCAGAGAATAGCAAAAAGCCTGAGGAGGCCAAGTGAGTAACTTGTGTTTGTGACTTCCCCAGAGAAGGAGGTAGGGGTAGGTGAGGTCTAGGTTATGACTACTTAACAAGTGTCTGTAATTGCCTGTGATTTCCCTAACAAATGGTGACTATGGTTTGGAACAGTACAGGGGAGTAGCCAGGGTGTTCTATACTGAGAAAACACTATGAGCAAGGTTAGATGCAGGATTGATAATGGTGTGTAAGCGACAGAATAGAAGATGGTATGTTCCAAACAAGGGTGGGGACAAATCAGTGTAAATGAAGCTATGTCAATAGGTTATGGCTATGCAATGGAGAACTTGAAAGTCGAAGAGAAGCCAACTGGTAACTCCAGAGAACAGTAATGATATGTTGGAAGTTATACAAAGGTATAAAAAGTGATTTGCAGGTGGAGGTACCAAAGGCAGAGAAATCAGTTAGTTTATGATTAACAAGGTCTTGAATAAGAAACTGGTGAGGTAAATAATAAAGGTGATTTTCCAGAAATTTTTAAAATCTCTATTCAGCAGCATATTTTTACCAGATGATTTCTAAGTGAACTTAAACACTTATTTTTATTCCAATCAAATTCTGTTGAAGAAACTAAGCTTAAATGCTTATAGGTATAGAATAGTAAGAAAGAAAATTTTCAATACTATAAACTTTTTCCAAAAAAAACATAATTTTCACTCAAATATAATAGTCTTTGCTGTATCAGATTTTCATAAGGATTAAAAACCCCTGGAAAATACTAGACATGTCTGGAAAAAGTTAGGATACTAGTAGTTCAGAAAAATTTAAAACAGATTTTACTGAGCAGAAATTGCAATTTTTCAACTGCCATTTTATCAACTTGAAATTGGTAATGGCCCTTATCTCCAGGAAATAGTTTGAAAGAAGAGCAAGTTAGTATTATGATTTCAGCTCTATCATTATATATTGTGATATATGCAATATTTTAGTTTAGTAATTTTTACATGCTTTATCAGTCTTCACTAGACCCAGTTGAAAAAGAAATTATAATTGAAAAGAAAAGAAAAACAAATATTATGGCATGCAGACTTGCATTGAATTGTGAGAAAACAAATCACCCCTTCCCAAAATGGGGATAGTAGCAATGCTTCCATGCAAATTGGATATGAAGCAGATGTGTTAGCAGATGTGTTTTGTCTTTTCAAGTAGTCTAAAGTTTTTAAATTCAATTTTGCAGATGAAAAGAAAATGAAAGTTTTCACTTTTCTATTACTATGAATGTCTTAATTTTAAATGTAATATTGTCTTTTTCCAAAAGATTTTATTTTCTATCTAATCTGTTGCCATTGTTTAAAGCTGCATAAGAACAATGTTTTGTCTTGTATTTTAGTTATTCCAAAAATATTTGGTCACATGCCCTACAAACTTGAAAGAGGGGAAAAAAAAACTTTTAGCTTTGTAGGAAAACACCTTCCCATGGTACCTCCGACGTTGTCACAAACTCGGCCATCCTTGCTGCTGGAAAGCCTATGGCATCTCCCTAGCCCAGTGCCTCTCAAACTTTAATATGTCTACATATCACTCAGATGATGCTAATGATGCCGGCATTTGGACCACCTTTTGAGTAGTGAGGCTCAAGAACCGGGTTTCTCAACCACAGAAGTATTGTCATTTTAGACAGAATTATTCTTTGGTGTAGGGAGATGTACATTGAATTGAAGGATGTTTAGAAGCATTCCTGCCTCTTAAGCATTGCCAGATGCACTCTGGGGTAAAATCATTCCCATTTGAGGACCATTACTCTATAATATTCATTCACACTTTCTTTCAGACTAGTGGTTTTCCCTTGGAATGTGTATCACAGGGAGTATGCAAAGATTTTCATGAGGCATGGACAGTTTTAAGGAAATCAATTTCCAGATCCAAAGCTTTCCTTGTTTGGAGAAATTTAAAAGCCACAAGGGCAAGATGACAGTGAGAAACCTGGTCTCTGATGACCTGGGGGTGGTGGACTCGCAATTTAATCAAGACAAGGGCTGAAGAGTGCGTCTGGGTCCGTTGGTCCAACCTCCAACTCCAGGTATTTCCAGGACCAATGGTCATATGTACATAAGCGGGGAGAATAGGGATTGGAAAAGAGATATTTCTGGGACTCTGTCATCATCTGTTGATGAAATCCTAAGGGGGGCTACAGATTGGGCAAGTATAGGAATTCAACTATTAAAGAGATTAAGGAAAAAGCTTGGATAAAAATTAGGTTGTTTGGATAGATTTTTTTTTTTTTTGAGGTACATGGCTGGGAATTGAACCCCAGACCTCGTATGTAGGAAGCTGTTGTTCAACCACTGAGCCACATCACCTCCCCTGACTTGTTTTTTTTTCATTTGTTTGCTTGTTGTTGTTTTTTGTTTGCTTGCTTGTTTGTTTTAAGGAGGCACCAGGTACCAAATCCACGACGTCCCGTATGGGAAGCAGGCACTCAACTGCTTGAGCCACATCTGCTCCCATCTCTAGATAGATTTTATACAAAGTGATAGTGTCTCCTTTATCTGAAAGTATTATGGGGCTGAATAGTGTACCTTACTGGGGAACGCTTTCCCAACTTAGTATTGTAAAACATAAGGTACATAAATATGCCCTTCTACCCATATTGATTGGGCATGCCAAATGGGAATCAATAAGATTTTCTGACTCATGCAGTTCATTAGTTTGAAAAAAATATATAAAATAAAAGCTAGAGTGCTGGCACAGACAAACTGTACAATACCCTTGGGTGGACCATAGACTAGGGTTTATGAGCCCACCCAGCGACAGCTGCTGGCAGTTCAGCTAACTCTGACTAGAATTTCTATCTTTAATGCATCTGCAGTGGAAATATCAGGTAGATTCTTCTTTCCGATTCTCTTTTTACAATCATCCTCTATCACTTGAAAAAAATCCCACCTCAGAACCATCCTGAATCTTACCATGGTGCATTGACCATAGTGTAAAAACTGGATTGTAGGACAATTTCAGACTTTTAAATCTTGGTAAACAAGAAGCCTCCTTTAGTCAAGGTTCCTTGTTGGGATCCATATATTTATCTTTCCTACATTATTCAGTTACAGACAAAATATGGTATTAGAAGAGTGTGCTATGGCTAACAGTGATATATCCAGAAATCAGATACACCTCACCTCTTCCTTCCTCTTGCTATTGCCAAAGAAAGAAGCACTTCAGAAGGAGTGTCCCGTGGGAGTGAAACTGACAGTCCTGTAAGAATTTAAAGTGGCAGTGCCTTGTTCATCAAAGAACAAACTTATGGCAGGTCTATGAATTATATCTATTTATCATAGAATTAGAATTCAGAAAGTGAGATGGATGTCACAGAGATATGCATTAATAGTGTTGCTTGAATTTAAAAATGAAGTCAAAATTTTCTGATAAAAAATATGTCTGAGTTGGACAATTTTTTAGGAAATGAGAATTGAATGGTTTCCATTTCAATTCTATGAGATCTCTCTCATATACTCAATTAGCTAAAACTGTGAGTCAGCTATTTTGAAGAAAATATATCTAGAACTCATATTCAAATAAATTGTATCAAAAATTATTTTGTTGGTAAAGCTATGGTTACAATGAAAAAAGTTCATACTTTTCCAGTTCTTTAAAATTATATACTATTTAACACAGCACCTCTGGATAAAAGAATAATAGGCATAATTAATTGTCATTTGAATCTTGGTGATGCTCTTATAGAATATTTCCTAGACCCTAAGACAGTGAATAACTTTAATAACCTGGGCTGTGGGGGAAAGCAAGACAAATGGTTTCTAATTCATATTCAACAAAATGTAGGAAAGCTTAGTTGAGTTGTCAGCTGATGGATTATTAAAAATAATTCTAAATCATATAAAATTATTTGATGTTTGGTACATATTTGGAAGAAAGTAAAAATACGCTTATTTTTGTGTACACCATTTCTTAGGGTCTACAGCATTATAAATTAAGGCTGAACACAAAATCATTCTAGTAATAAAGTAATAGCCATCTACAACGATATGTGAACTCATAGAAACAAACAAACAAAAAGTTCCATTTCATTAAGAGCACATTTTCAACAACATTTTACTTTGTGTATGTGTAGCATGAAAGAAATGTGCTGCTCATATCTCCTTTCAAGAAGGAACTTACTCTTCAAGCACAAAAAGTGCATCTAGCTGAGAGCCTCCAGCTGTTAGTACCCCAACAGTCTGATCTCTCAGCTCTCCAGCCAAGACCGTGTTCTTCCTGGGCAGACCTCAGACAATGATTGAGGGAAGGCTTGGGTACTGGAGCATGGCCATTACTGCTCAGTAAAAGACTTCTTTATGGGTCATCTTTGCTGCTCTCTGGTTGGCAAGTCTTTGTTAGATATGCACTGTGGTCTGAGGCTTGCCCATACAATTCTCCTTCCTTCCCCCTTTTTTTATCCACTCTGCCCACAGCAATCTCCACCCTCATTATACTCCTAATTTACCCTCTTACACTCTTAATTCTGTCTTGATGTCTGATTCCAGAAAGATCAAACTAATGCAATGTTTGAAAATTGTATATTATATATAATAATTTTGTAATACACTAATGTTACATTTATCAATTGTCCACTAATGCTTTTAAAGTTGTCTCACTCCAGGATAAACATTTAAACTCTTGGGTTATAGCACAGGAAAATTAAAAATGCCCCATTTGTGGATCTATTTTTCTTAAAGTTTGAGAGAGTGATTAATAAAAGATTTTCAACCATTAAGTATATCTCCTTAGTTTAAAATTCTGTGGAGGACATGGAATATGGAGTTCCATTTCAAGGAGAAAAAGAATGTTAAAAGTTCTGATAGAGAAAAACTTGTTCATGTTATATTTTTAAATAGATAATAATAGGTTTGTAATAACTATGTTATTTAGATTCCCTTGAATTCATTTTAAAGTATGATGTAAAATTTTAATTTGTAAATGTCAATAATTACAATATAACAGATATGAAATTTATAGTGAAAAACTTTTGATATTAAAAACATTTGAGGGGAGCTGGTGTAGTTCAGTGGTTGAGCACCTGCTTCACATGTATGAGGTCCTGGGGTTCAATCCCTGGTGCCACTTAAAACTTAAAAAAAAAAAAAACTTTTGAGATAAATGGATACTATTTCTCAAAAATCTTTTGTAGCATTGAAACAAGCAATATTTTAAATAATACTACCACAGATAATTATTTGCCTTCAAATCTCTAGATCTTCCTCCCTGTCCTTTCCATTTCCTGGGAAACTTCCCTCCAACCTCACTGAGAAAAGAGAAGCAACAAAAAGAAAACTTCCACCTGCTCCCATTTCTCTATCTGCTTCCTTGGGTCCAGGCCAAGTATTTGGCTTTCCATCCTCTAATTATGGGTGTGCTATCCTTTGTCTACTAGATATCACCTTTTCCATATCCTCATGATTTTCTTCCAGCAATTCTACAACCTCTCCTAAGAAATTCCTTGTGTCAAAAACAGAGAGAAAACCCTCTCTTGATCCCATAAGCAAGTGAAGATACCATCCCATTTCTCTGCTCCCCTTAACATTCCAATCAACCTTTCACCACCAGCAATTCACCAAGATTGCTGATTTTAAGGACTCTAATGTGCTGCTAATTCCAAAGGTCTATTCTCAAGCCTCAGTACTTGATCTATCTATCAGCAGCATTTGACAAAGCCAATTGTTTCTTCCTCTTGAAACCTCTTCTCACTTCACTTCCAAGTCAACAGACTCCCTTGAACTCTTTGCTCCCTGTGTCTCCTGATTTTCCAAACCTTTGAAAATTGAAGTGACCCAAAGATCCCTTTTGGGCCTCTATTCTTTGATACCTACACTCACTAACCTGAAGAGTTCATCTAGTCTCATGAGGTTA
>PVKH010003222.1:0-17136 GCA_004027955.1 Chaetophractus vellerosus
ACACAACAAAACAAAAACTGATCTTTGACGTTAGAGTTGGGATTGACATTCAAAGCAACTAACTCAGTCTTAGACATAGAACAAGTTATTTAATTTCAGTGGGCTTCAATTTCTAGACTTACAAAGAAAGAATAACAAACATCTACCATATACAGTTGTTGTGAGGTCTGGAAATAATATATGTAAAGAATTGGCATAGGTCTTAAAATTTGGTAGGCAATCAAGAAAGAGTAGCTTTTGCTTCATTGTTCGGACCACCATTATTATTTTCACGCAAGAGTATCTCATCCAACAATCTGAAATTACCCCTTACAGTCAAAGTCAGGGAAAATATCTAGTCATGCTCATAATAAAATTAATGCATATTTGCAACTCCTTTTTCCCTTTTGAATGATACCCAGTTGTCAGAGACAACAGAAAGTAAACCTACAGCATCCTCTCCTCTTCTTGCTTTAGTACTCCCTCCACAAAGCAGAAAGAAAAAAAAAGTGTTTAATATTTAAGCTTACATGTGAGAACATAACTGCCCACTCCACTGATAAAATCTGATAGAAAAGTAATTTTGAACATAAAGCAAGAAAACAATAGGCAGATCTAGGAAACATGCTTTGGCCCTGGGGCCACTCTTTATCTTCTCCCTAAAATGAAACCAAATGCCCTAATGCTCTCCAGAGAACACAATTAAGTAGAGTTTTTATATAATTTCTTATTTTCATGCTGGTTATGGGAGAAGCCTCTTCCCTTGGTAACAGTGCAAAAGAAGGCACAGAGTATCAGAAAATCTTCATCATGTTCAACAATATGAAATTGCATGTACAATTTATTTTATTCCCTCTACCACTCAACTTATTCCATGCTTTTAGCGGTTATGAAAAGTGGAAAAAATTAGCCTTCAGGAAATTCTTTAGCTTCCTATCTCACCCCTGCTAAATAGCTCCTTTGTAATTAATTAAATGATCAAGAAATAATAGGCTACTCTTCCTATACTACCATGCCTTGCTTATTCACTTGGCATGAGTCGGGCGGTAAGGAAAAGCTTCTTTGCTTTATTACTGTGCGAAGAATCATGGTATGCTCAAACGTGAGCAATGCCATCAGGAAAAATCATTACAACGTTTCTATTCCGAGAGAAGGCATTATATTAGTCTCTTATTTGGGATTATCACAGTGCACTAACATTTTGCAATGGCAACAGTGAAACATATCCCCATTAACAGTTAAGGCAGTTCTCTCACTCGCACTAACTGCTCCAAGGTTGAGAGGAAGGAGGAGGTGGTGTCAGCTGCTTAATCAAACAAGATTAGTAATGGAAGCCTAGACACAATACCGTGTAGAATAGAAGACAGAAGGAGCTTTAGGATCATGAACATATACATACTCTATGAAAATGTCAGGGAGACTGAGAATAATTAGGGAGGGGGTGATAAGGCAAGGAGGAGAAAAGAAATCAAATACTTATTTCTGAAATGGTCAGGAATGCTTTAACTCTAAGGACATGAGGTATGCAGATGAGACTTGGTCCATTTAAATAAACAGGTATTCAGTCATATCTCCTCCTTAATTATTGTTCATCACCTACGCTTGGACTTACAGAGGAAATCAAAAAGTCTGTGGCCACAACTATGTCCTCAGTCTGGGCATGGAGGGTCTTGCAAAAGGATGGAAAACTCATGTGAAGATGTTGTCGAGCATCCCGTCTTCTATCCTTTGCTCTTCAGGGCACTTTAGGTGCCATTTTTTCAATCTGTTTAAGACCTGGTCCTGTGATCTCTGCATCAGTGTTCACCTGAGGTGCCTGTTTAAAATGTAGATTCCTGGGTCTGACTCCAAACCTGTTGAATCCAAATCTTTGCAAGAGAAATAGAATATTTCTGGTACTTAACCTGTGAATTAATCTCTTTTAAAAGACTTCTTAGAAGAGTAGTTATTTAAACAATTCAGAATCTTGTCATTTAAAACACTGTAGCTGATGACTGTGAATTCTGCTTTTAAAATGTGGAACTATATGTTGAATGGGATTAATGTTCAAGGGAATATAGAATCCTCAGCCTCAAAAAAATGGAACATCCTGCTTTTCTGAACCCAGTAAACATAGACAGCTTTTAAAATACTGCCCTGATATCACACTTTTTGGTTACTAATTTTCACTAATATTAAAAATATAGCTCTTCAGTTTCGTAGTTGTGGTTGCTGTTGTGCATTACCCATGAGCTGGAAACTTGAATTTAAAAGAGTGTTTAGACGATGAAAGTGCTTAGAGCTTATTTGGTACAATAATAGAGGTGGTGGGCTATGCATATTTAAAGGGTTATACATTATTTAGGCAGGAAATTGTGGAAAAAGAGAAAGCTAGCCATTAAAAAATAATTATTTCTATTGCTAACACACTGTAAATTTATACAGCTGCAATTGATAAAAAACAAGGCCTCTATTCTCATCTCAGAACTTATGAGCATCCTTAATAAGTCCCAACTGTTGCTCTACTATCAACACCATATGCAATTATCAAGTTGCCTAAGATTTTTATTACAGGTTAACCTTTTTGTTAATAGTTCAGTTTCATATCCAGCAAAATAATTCGGGCAACTCCACACAGCTCTTTAAAAAATAAAAAAAGCCGTGTCTTCTCCTTCCACAACACTTTTCTGTGAATATTAATTTACAAAAAAACCTTATTATCATTATATTGCTTGTGAATATCAAAATAACAAATATATACTGAGTACCCAATAGGTACTGGGCAATGTGCTAAAAACAGGAAAGGAAATGCTAGGAGGAATAAATGAGATATATTATATAAAATGTTCAACAAAATGTCTGCCACATCTTAGCTCTTCTTAGCTATTTTTATTATTTAGGGATGGATAGAGCATAGTGTGTTGATAATAACAATAATATATGATATGAAGAAGAAGAAAAGGAAGAAGAAGAAAATGAGGAAAAGAGGAGGTAAAAGAGGAGGGAAGGAAAAAGAGAAGAACAAGGAGAAAATACATATATTAACAATATTATTAGGCATTTACTCAGCACCAGTCATTACACTAAGGTATTTATATATAATATCTCCCTGTGTAGGAGGGGAAAAAAAAGGAATGGCTGCTAGAGATATGGCTGGCAAAAAAGACTGAGACAAGTTATGAAGGATCTCATGTGGGTGTGATTTGGGGTTTATCTGAGACAGTTGAGAAAGACTGAAGATTTTTAAAAAGTGAATGACAAGTTCAAATTTGCATTTTAGAAAGTTCATTCTGGCAGTGTGAGGGAAAGATTGTACTAGAGAAAGACTGGAGAGCAGAGACCAGTTAGGGACATATGGCTCTGGCAATAGTTCATGTGAGAGATACTAATGGTCTGAAAAAGATGTGTGGATGGAGAAGAGGGCATGAGTTCTAGATAAGTCTCAAAGACAGAACTGATTTGACTTCGTGACTGATTAGATGTATAGAGATGGTAGCGGGGGAGTTAGAATTTGGAGAGAGGAAGAAAGGAAGCATGCTATAACATCAACCTCATTACTAGTGTGCTACATACTTTGTAACAATGATGTACAGACTGATATTATTCACATCATCATATAGAGTAAGACTTCCATGATTCTCATCTAATGAGAAAATATATATAACCTGGAAGAAAAATGTTCCCATTCTATAGAGAGAAGACTTCCATTTTGAAGTTTTAAAGACCTAAAAATATAGAATATTCTATTAGGTTTTTTCCTTGAGATAGTGCAATGGCATCTCTCTCTCTCCCATAGAAATATTTTCACAACACTGCTAAACATACAAGAGTATAAATAGCCCCCCTTCTCTTCTTTATAGAATTTCACATGGCAAATAGCACTTAACATGCTGAGACGACAAATGCCTTTATTAATCTTTTTGCTTAAAATAGATTAATTAAAGGTCCTTCTTGCTTATGTCCATTTCAAACTGTAATTGACATTCAAATTCCTTCAGCTTTAAAAATGAGTTCTTGTCCTATCCAAAACAATGTGCGTTCTCCTATTGAACAGCAGAGGGCATCATTCAGCAAAAGCCTGGATTAGAGAGAGAGAGAGAGAGAGAGAGAGAGAGAGAGAGAGAGAGAGAGTTTCCATTGCTAGTGGGAAAAAAAAAAACGGGTTTTTTTGTGTGTACCCTTATCTACCATGAAGCATTGCCATAGTAACAGCACCAGTTAAGATGATTGCATATTTAGGTCATAGTATAAAAGAAGTTTGAACATGTAGGAAAAAAAGGAAAAAGAAAGACAAGAATATATAGATTTGGAAGAAGGCAAATGAGCTGGAATCTACTTCATCTTTTGCTAATATCAGTTTCACAAAATCACAGTATGCCTTTTAAATCAAAAGTAGAAAATAAGTTCTAATTAAAATTAAGTCACCACTGAAATTCAGAACCTTTTGCGCCAATAATCTGCCAGTCAACATGGCAAAATGAAGGGACAACTAAACTGGAAGTTGGGATGTGTGTGTTCTTATGCAAGTTCTTGGTTAGCTGTGTGACCTTGGAAAAAACCCGTTATCCACTTCAACACCTATTATGAGTTAAACTGGACCATACCAAAATTCTCTTGCATCCATTTGCATCAGACAAAAGAAAATCCATTAGGTGATGTCTCAGTTTAGCAGATAGGCGGAAATGATTTCTGCCAAAATGCCACCACATTTCAGTGCCCCTGTTTTCCCCTGCCAGAGGCAATCACTAATTAAACAGAATTTACTCGACTCTAAATCTTCCTTGCTTAGGGTTTAGGGAATCCAGCAAGGACATACAGAGCTGAACTTACCACATGGGGAGAAAACCATTGAACTCTGAACAATACAGTTCTGCTTTCTCGAAAAACATGGAAAACAAATGATACAGCTTATAATCTATCAGCACAGCATAAGAGCAAAGGTTGCAGGGTCTCACAGGCCTGTACTTGAATCTAGGTGCTGCTAAGTAATAGCTGTGTGGCCTTGGGCCATTTCCTGACTCCACTGAATGTGGGGTTCTCCCTCTGTAATTTTGGGAACATGACATCTACGTCATAGGATTGTTGCAGTGATAAAATGAGAAAATTGATTCATTTATTCACTCATCCAACACATATTTAATGAGTTTCTAGGAATTGCCAGGCCCTATCTTAAACAATGAGGAGGAAGCAATGACAAAACAAATAAAACTTAACACAGGTAAAGTGCTTAGGACAGTGCCAGGGACTTAGAAAGCACTCTACGAAATACCTTTTCATGGAAAGGTGACCTGCTTCCCTCTCCCCACACTTACACGTGGGCCGTCTGAGCTTTGGGGTATGCAATCAGTACACTTGCCCTAAGTCCTCTTAATGAAAGCAGCCCCAACATGTGCTCAGCAAACCAAAGGTATACAAAGTGGCGATTGGTAATGGGAAACGAAAGCTGCTTGTTTATAGTCACAAAGAGGATGTTAACAGCATGTGAGACATAGAAGTCCACCAAGGAAAAGGACACAGAGAACTCACATCATAAAATGCCAAATGAAATCAAATATAAGTTCAAATGAAAATGTCCTTAAAAGGAACTGTGTGACAAAATGTTTTTCTCAGTCTCTTGACCCTACAGAGGAAAGTGAAGAAACATTAAGATAAGATTAAAAATGGAGTTCTGGTGGTCATGCCAAGACGATTGCTGATGGCCATTCTCTCACACACATTTCCCCAAAGAAAGGCCGACATCAGTGATGGAGATCAAACCCATCCCTTGAGATGGCAATTAACAGCACAGGCAGGTTTTGCCCTCAGTTGCATAGGTTTTCCTCATTCCCTCTTTGTTTCCCTTTGATTCTATTTTTCCCTCTTCTTCCGCTTTTGCACTTGCTGTAACTGTTCATTGCAGAGGGTCAGAGGGCGAATCAGCCCGCCTATCCTCCACTGAAGGTAGATCTATGCCTTCCCTGCAGCCTAGGGGCTGGGAATGCTCTTGGTCTTGGCCTTCTGAGCTGCCCCTCTCTCCTCCAGGACTCTCAGCCCTGGGGCCTGGCTGCCCTGGGATTGGAATTGTAAAACTGCAGCGGAACATAAATCCCAGCTGCTTGACTTTGGGAGTGGTCTGGGCAAAGAAGGGGACAGAGCTGCATTTAGAACGTGTTTGTGTGAAGATAACAATATCTCTGTCCCCACTCCCCCCAAATTCTGAGACTGCATGAGAGGACTTGTACCTATTTTTTGATAGCTTGTCTTTTCCACATCTGTGTCTGAAGTCAGTTGAGGGCTGCAAACATGTTCTTTGGGTTCTTTTGTACTTGAACTAGAAAAGGGATATTAAAACCCACCTATTTTCTCGTGCCACCTCCCCCCACACACTTACATAAACAAACATGGCTCTTCGTTTTGTGGGTAGACAAAGCCCCCACCCCCAAATTTTGGGTCTCAGGACCTTGCCCCACTCTCACTCCATTCACAGAGCTAAAAAATAGCAAGCTGACTAGACTGGATTTTTCACATCTTTTTAGGGTCAAGTTTTTATTTTTAATTGGCATAACTGTTTAGCACAGTAAAGCAAATAGAGTCAATGGGGCATTAACTACGGTATTGCCACAACGGAAACACATTATTAATAATAGCAGTAACTATAAAAACTCATCTGGCATTAACTTATTACTTCTTGAGAACTTAGCTGCCAAATCCTTAACACTGCGACACTTTTGGTACAATATTTTTCCATCCATTTGACAAGAATCTCGAAAGTACACTTTATAAATTGCATCTAATACAGTTTCCAAAGAGGAACTGTCCCTTGGCCAAAACAACTGGTTTTACTTCTATCATCCTCAGCACCTTGTTGTTATTGCCTCAACAATGACACACGCCTAATCATTTGTGGTTCCTACTTAAGTGTATTGTCCTTTCCATTACTTGCTTATCAATGAAAATGTATTATGTATACATATATACACATACAGCCCTACCATATGCTTTCCATTTTAATTTTTATATGCTTATCAATATAATGTATTCATATATAATGAATGCCAGTAAAACACGATGTGCACTCTTCACCAAAGGATCCCGGGTTAATTCCCCGGAGTTTACAAGGCGCTTGCCTCACTTTAAAAGCCCTCCTAATCCGGGGACACCAGAATTGCAGCAATTGAGTTTTGCAGGTCGGCCCACTGCAAGCAGGGCCTGGCTATCCAGACTTCCAGGGCTGGCTGGCGGTGAGGTCTGGCTGGGACGCGGGACTAGCGAGGGCTGGGGCATATACCCTTTTCCCTAGAGCCTTCCCACCACCCCCAATTCAAATTTAGGTTTTTCAGCAGGCTTTTCGGGTCGTCCCAGGGTTTTTCTCTAGAGTCTCCACTAGCTGCCCTCTCCTTGCTCCCTGGCCCCTGCGGTGTCCAGAGGCTGTGGGCCACAAGGCACCGTGGGCTTTCGAGCCTGGGCTGCGTATGCGCTCTGGAGTATGGCACAGCATGCGGATGAGTGTTTGTGTTGCTGGCTGAGTGTACTAGGGGAACGGAGAAATCACACGGCTGACACGTACCCACCGCCAACCACCCGGCGCTAAGAAAAAGAGCAAGGAAAGCAAAAAAGAAAAGAAAAAAAGAACGGAAAATATAAAGTCAGTGCGAGGGATTCCAGAGCTTGAGCTAGGGAGGCGCCGCTCTCTTGCGGACTCCACGCGCCTGCTGGGAACAGACTTGGAGCTCTTGGTGGCCGCAGTCATAGCTGTGACTGACATAAGGACACCGGAGCAGTGGGTTTCTTGGGTGAGACAGCTTAAAGCTCTACTTGGCTTTAAGCATTTACCTCCGTTTCTCTGCCTCCTCCTGGGAACTGAGAGACCATCTCCCCCGATCTTTCCATACATGCAAGAGGCTTGCCCTCCCTGCCAGGGGCTGGCGGGCTCAGGGACCCTCTCTTGGATGATTTTGTGACTCAAAGCAGTCTCGAAGAAGGTAACAGGCACGATCGTAGAGAAAGGGATGTGAAGGCCGGAGTGGGACGGAGACAACGGATGCGTGTCCCCTTTCTATCAATAATTCAAGAGAATTTCACCTCCTGAGAATAAACCTCATCCTGCCTTGTGAGCGGCGCACCAGAGCCCCGGGCAGAGCGCACAGGTGGATTTCTGCGCCAGGCTCGGGTTATGCAAGCTACAAGTTAGCTATAATAGCCCAGATCTCCAGGTGGAAGGCGGGGAAGAGCGGGGCTACAGAGGCCCCCTATCTACGGTACGGGGCACCGCCTAGGTAGCCCAAAGCCCAACGTGGGGTGGGTGGTGAAGCCCAGGCACAGTTCGAGACCTCGCGGACTCGGGGCTGAGACCCTGCCCGGAAGTCGGAGCGTATAGACGACTTTGTGCGTTGGACCGAAATGAGATTGATTGCAGAAGACTTCCCTCCCACTTGTCTTGGGACGCTTTCCGCAATCTTATCACCCCTTCCCCTTGGCTGTAGTCCAAAGGCCACAGCGCCAAGCGTCCCTCCAGCAACCTAGAGCGGGCGTCAGAGGGGATTATCCAAAGACGGAGCGAGGGAACCGCGCGGAGCCGGAGCGAGCTGGGTCTCGACCCCAACCGCACGGAGGACGTGGTCAGCCAGACCCCAGGCAGGAATGAGCGTGAAGGGTCGGAGAGGGCGAAGCTCTCCTTGTCCGTTCATGACGGCATCTCGGGGAGGGGTGGGGATAGGGGGGTGTCGGGTGAAGGTGGAGTAGATGGCGGGCTGGAAGAGGGAGCAATGCCGGGACAGGCGCGGCTGCCAGGCTGCCTTCGCCACTTACCGCCCGACTCAATGAGCCGCGGCATCGCGTCCCCGCCCGGCGCAATGCCTCATTTGCCCCTTCCTTCCAGACCTGTCTTCGCTGCCTTCAGCCCACCAAACCCGGCAGCTAAAGTTTCCGTTTGAGAATCTGCACCTGAAGAAAACCATCCCTCAATTCCCTCAACCGTCAAGTCGCGGTTTGGGGGGACTGGAAGAGACCCTGCGGCTGAGAGAGCTCCTGGCCCGGGCGAGAGAAGTGGGTAGCGGGGTGCTCTTACCTGTCGCAGATTTAGCTCCAGTGGCTTCCACTGGCCGCGATTTCCTTGGTAAAGGCTGCCAGGGGCAGGGAGCCCTTCGCTAGTTCGGGGCCGACCAGCCGGGCGCGAACAGCGCGCCGCTCAGAGTCAGAAGCCAGCAGCCAGCTCGCTTTCTCCCTAGATCTTGCAAGAGAAAAGGAAAAGATTAGTTGGTGCCGCGACACCCGGAGGGGTGGGGCGGGGGTGGGGGGAGGAGGAGAGAAACCGACCCAAAGGCTCCGGCGAGCAGCTGCGGGTGTCGGGCGCGCGCCAGCAAGTCGCGCTACCTACACCGGTTCCAGCCACTTGGCGTGTCTGCAACCAGTTTGCGGTTTAACCACTGGGGTTAAATGGACGCTGTGCCCGCCCTCCACACCAAACCACGAAGGAGATGCCAACCGGAGTTTCAAACCGGGCTTTCACAAAGATGAGTCTGGAGAGCAAAATAGAACCGAGACCAGCACTGACCGACGAGCTGGGCAGGATTCATCTCTTCACCAAAGTGCTTGGGGGAAGTAGTGATTAGTACGTGGGGGCAACACCTACCCCACGCGCCCCTGACTATTTCCTAGTGGGCTGTGCGATTTCAAGGCTCTGGCCAACCCGCAGCATGCGTGTGTGTATGTGTGTGTGTGACCGCGCGCGCGCTCTCTGGAGCCGGGGCTCCGCGCCCAAGAGGCTTTGGTATGGCAGGAGATCGTGCCGTTGTTCGTGTCTGTGTGTCCGACTAGCTGCAATGGGCGGACAATTTCTGGAAAGAACATTTACAATTTTCTTTCAATATGACAAGATTAGTTGCTGTTGAAGGTGCTCCTCCAATGAAATCTTCTCTGCTCTCTGATTTGGCGGTTCTTCTGAGCAAATATGACAGCCTTTTCTCCAGGCTGCTTTCCGCTCCTCTCCACGTCCATCCCTAGAGACCGACTCTCCATCTGCAATTTCTACTTCAGAACCTATATAATTACCATCACCACCCAGTCCCATTCCTGCAAGTTTATGATTGCTGGAAAGGTGACATGATATACTGGGAAGAACTCGATGTTGCTTTTTGATTGCCGAAGATATTTGAGCCCAGTTTTTTCCAGGTGGGGAAATGTTAAAATAAATCTGCTAAGCTTTGTAAATATATAATCGTGCTGAACTATTCACGGATTGTTTCTTTTGGATATTGGTAAATGTGTCAGAGGGAGAGGCAATTTTTTTTCTTCGTTTATATAGGAGCCCCTGTTTTCTCCAACCAATAAACATTAGGGAACTTGTGATCTCCATGAAAAAAATCAGGATGCAAACGTTTTGTGTTTGAACCAGCCTTAGATTTTTTACTTTATTTCTTTCACGGAAATTCCTTCTTAGAAGAGTATCCAGTATTTTTAGGTATTAACCCCATTATTTCACAAATTGCTTCTAATTAACTAATTAGGTTAAGCAAGCCCTCTAATGTTAACGGTACAATAATATGATTCGAAAGTATAGCTGAAGGCAAGACTTGCTATTGTGAGTGAAAGTTTGTGTGTACATAAAGATGATATCAATATATGATATGCACTTTGTTTCATCCACCTTCTGCAATGAAACAAAAAGAAGTTGGAACCTTAAATTGAATGGATTATCACCTTTTGTATCAGAGACAAAGAGCAAGTTAAGGGTGCATTGATTTAATTTAATATATCCAATTATATTCAGTGTAATTTTCTATGCCCAGTCCTTTACTAGGTGTTAAAGGGCATACACAATAGCAAGAACCACTGTCCCTGTCCTTTATAAGCTTCCAATCTTATTGGCTAGGAAAGGCACTATTATGAAACACCTATCTAACAATGTAAAATCAAGGTGATTATACAGCAGTAGATAATCAATCGATGAAAGTTTCTGCCCTCCCTGTTAATTCATAGCTATCACAATGAAAGACACAATGCTGACTTGATTATGCTTGACTGAAATCATCCTAAAAGAAAGCAATAAAATACAATGGTTGGGCTCTCACCTTCTGCAGTCTCACATCCCGCCAACCCTATTGTGCTATGTGGATCTTGGAATATGAAATCCATTGGAGGCTTTTGGAAGATTATAAGATACTTGGTAGAAAACATGACTGCTTTTTCAAGTCTTGATCCTCAGCCTTTCCCAGCATTTGGTTTATTATATTAAATATCTGATTTTATAATCTCGTCTTCTTTAGAAGTATTTTAAAAAATTAATTCAGATTTTTCTTCCTTACTCTATTATTTCTGTTCATTAGCTTCCAGAAACTCATGAAGTTGCTTAGATCTTTTTGAAAATCCACATACACAAACACACACACATCAAAGCAAAAAGTGAACTGTGTCCCTGACCAGCAGTAGAGAACAAAACCCCCAGCAGTCTGTTGCTATTTTGTTCTTTCATATCTTTAATGCCATCTTAAAAATCAAGAGCTATATGTTCCAAAAAAGAACAATAAGTTAAATAGTCAATGAAAACTAACAGCTATGTTCTTAAACTTAAGAAAACAGGGTCCATGGGTAACTGAATGAACTGTTCACTATAAGTTGCTATATTTAAGGCCCTTTGGAGAGAAGCTACAAACAGAAGCAGTATTTTTAGCAAACAATCAGCAATGATGTCCATTTTCTTCTTCTTGGTCTTCAGTGAAAACACTTTTATATACATACTTGCAGCTGTGACACTTACTATGTGATTTTGGAGAAGTTATTTAACTTCCCTGTGCTTCAGTCTCTTAACCTGTAAAATGTGATAGTAATAGCAATATCCCTTAGGATTGTTATGTGGAATAATAGAGTTAGTTCATAAAAAGTTCTCGAGAAGAGCTCTTGACATGTAGCACATTAGTTCTAACTATGAGTTCTCAGTATAGATGTAAGTATGCAGATTCCTGGGCCAAGCCTGTGACCTACTGAATCTGAATATTCTGCAGTATGTCCTGCCAAAGCACACCACAGTGCTCATCATAATCCTGCAATAAGCATGTTAAATCCTCATAACACTGATCCCAGGAAACCCCATCCTTATCCCCTTCTGATTCCCCTTTCTACACAAGAAAAGATCATGTGTGTTCTGAGAATTTTATTTTTATATCCTAAGCCAGTACCTTTTCTAAGATTAAAGTGTACTCCCCCATCCCAGGACTAGAGCTTTTGCATTTATTAGTAACCTTTGGTGTGGAACATTTTCAAAAGTGCTTTTTAAAGACTTTGTAGAATGCATCTATGGGTTTCCCTTTATCTGCATGCCTATTTTGCACCTCAAAGAACTCTAATAAATTAGTAATTTCCACTTGTGCAGTCAAACTTCATTACCTACAACCCGAATGCTAGTTTTAGGCATGTGCTGAAGAGCTCCAAATGCCTGTAAGGGAAGACTTTGAGTCTTTGACAAAGCTCCCTTTTGAATTAGACTGTAAATAAGGTCATCACTAATGTGCAGAGAAGGGGATGACAGGACTCATTCCTGAGATTGTGGTGCATATTTTATTGTGCCACGTTGATTTCGGTGCAGCAATAATTATGCTTCAGTAATTAGATGCACAAATCAGCACTCTATCAACCTGAAGTGGATTAAGAGGGTGACAAGTTCAACTTGAGTGATTTTCCACCAAGTATGGTGGCCATAGCATTTTCCCCCTATTTTCAAAGAAACCAGGAAAGATAAGTTGAAGGCTTTGCCTATGAGAGGAAAATGAGCCAAGAGCAGGAGATCTTGCCCTTGACCTTCGTCTCCCTCTCCCACAAACTGTTTAAGGGTTGAACTAGAGAAACAGTGTCTATCAGCAGGAGGTTTGGGAAAGGAGAGCTAATTTGTCTGATGTGTGCCAAAGGAACTTTTCTCTTCCTTAACCTCTATTTGAAATATAGCATTCCTGGGTTCAAAGTGAATCTCTACTAAATGACAATCACTGATTAAAATGGGTCCTTCAGTATCCGCACTGCTTTGAAGTCCTAATAACTGCACCATAATAGACATGCTATTCTTCTTGGAGTTATTTATTTTCCCTGCATACCTTCCCAGAGAGTAATTTAAACATCCATTCCTTAGCTATAAAAGATTATTTTTTCTCCTGGAAAATCCTAAGCTTTTCTTTTTCAAACCTGCAATAGGAGTTTTCACATACAAATGGGACTGATTCTGAGTGATAATGTTTGGTGACAGTCTGACATGACAAACAATGCTTTTCTGTTTTTTTCTTTACCATTTTCTTGAAGTTTGGCATCACAGCTGTTTTAAACTATTCCTTTCCCAGCAGTGGCAGTGTTATCCAAAGCCTGAAAACATTTACTGCTGCTGTGTATAAAACATTTAAAACACAGAGCTCTCTTTCAAACAGGGAATACGAAGAACTGGGCGGGGAGGGGGGAGCAGTGAAATAGGAAGAAAATAACATGGCCCTTAAAAAATGTTAAGCAGCTATGACGGTGACAAATCAGTATTAATAATGCCTAAGGAGAAGTTCAACTAGGGTGCCTGTTACTTAAAGAAGTATGTAATGTTCGTGCAACTTCCTGTCATGAGGTAAAGCTGAGAGCTACTTCAGAGGTGAACCTTTAGGACAGGGTCAACTGAAGTTTCAACAACAGCTACCTCAGAGTGTATTTTCACTAACAGTTTAAATTTCCCCTTTTCAAGGCCTAAGTTAGATGTTGGAACCCCTGAGGTGGAGATAAGATCCTGGCAAGTTCAAAGTGAAAGTCTTATCAGACTCTTCTATAAGCACTGGGCCCCAGATTATTTGAATCATTGATTCCTTGTGCAGGCAAGAGTTGTCTAGGAATACTTAAAATCTTTTTACTTTGTATGGAAGCCTATTTTACTAAAAATTGAGAATGAACTAATTATATAATCATGGGAATTCATATAATGTCTCAGATCATACACTTACCAATTTTTTTAAGATAACTAAAATGGCCCTTCAAGAAGAGCTGGAAATTCTAACACATTCCAAAGAAGCATATCCTGGAAGCCATCACGACCTAGGGCACATTTCTCACTAAATTTGAACTAGCTTAAGAGCCTCATTTACAAAAATTCTTGGGCATTATTCTATAAATCTCTGCAGAAAGAAATGAGGCAAGGCCCCAGGCAAAATCAATGCATGTGTTACATTCCTACAAGGCTTTTATTGACAAACGTTTTCCTAGAAAGTAAGTTAATTTTTAAAGGATGTCTAATAAGCACATATTGGTAATCATTCAGTGCCAGTAGCAAACACTCACAATCCACCCTTAGAGTTCCACAGCTGACACAATATACTCTCCTTTTATTGATGCCAGGTTATGAAGTAGACAGATCATCCCCCTCTTAGGGTAATTGACCCCTGGAAATATGTTTCTTGAGCAGTCCAACTGTCAAGTCTCATGGAAACAAGCTGCCATGACTGCTTCCTTCTACAGCACAGAGAACAATTCTGAGAATGCCAGATTGTTTCTCTCTGAGGGTTGAGTCCTTCTCAGCAATGCAGTATAGACTGAGTTTGAAGCATTGAGATTAGTTCAAGAAATATTTAGTGATTATTCAGTATTTTCTTAAATATCAGGACTACAAAAACAAATAAAAGATCCTTAGCCTCCAGAAGCTAGACCAAATTGAAAAGAGCAAACATAAAAACAGAAATGTTATTCTTAGGCACTTTTGATTCAGAACCTTATATTTTCCAACCAAGCATCCATTCCAGAACTAGATTCTAGCTGAAATACAAACCACCTAGAATTTGGAAGTAATGAAAAGTTTGATGTTGGTGGTAAAATACTCTGGATGATGAACTAACTCTTAAAATATTTAAGACCATCACCAGAAAGGTACTGATAAAACTGAAGACAAATATTATCATAACTTTGGACTCATGCTTTATAGTATCCAGAATGGAAAAACAAAGCAAAACAAAAAATGATTGAACATCATGTAATTTCCAAAGATAGTTAATACAGAAGCCTGGAATAAGACATGTACTCACCTACCCACTCTGTGTCCAGGGTGTTATATTCTAAGTTGTACTTTCAAATTCTCTGTAGCTCTTTCTTTTATTTTATTCATTTTTTTGGTTTTGTTTTTTTGATGTAATAAGCTGACAGTGAACTTACTTAGCAATGAGAGTCTCTGGCACATGGACATTTCCATAATTTCTTGAGAAGAAAATTATTGGTCATAGCTAGTACAGCTTGTTCTAATTATATAATGGCATTGAGGATGAAGGTAATGTAGCTAAGAGCTGGAATGTGGTCCCTCTTCAGAGGATGGACTCAGGGTAATGGAAACGTATTTAGAACCACAGTTCACACCTTCAGTCTGCAGATTAATAGTAGGCTTATCCCTAGTATTCTCTTTCAGGTGTTTATGCATCTCATCCCAGAGGTGGCCCATAGTGATGAGTGAGAGAATGAAAAAGGAGGAACAATGTAAACTTACAAGATGAAGGGGAGAAATAGGCCACCCAGTGTCTGAAAAGAGCAGCATGGGGAAGAAAGCTTCTGTGCTATCATCTCAAAAGCAGAGTGTCTTAGTTTGCCAGGGCTGCCACAACAAATAATACACAGGATGGCTTAGCAGCCAGAATTTGCTGAGTCATGGGTTAGGAGTCTAGAAGTCCCTGATCAAGGCATTGGCGAGGTTTGCTTTCTCCCAGGGTCCGTAGCTCTCTGGTTATGGTGGCCTCTGTCCCATGGTCTCCTTCTATGGCTTTCTATGACCGATTATGTCCAAGAATCCTCTCTTTACAAGGCCTCCAGTGATATGGATTAAGATACTCCCTTTTCAATTTGGCCACACCTTAACTAATAATACTATCTTTAAAGGTCTTATCTACAAATGGGTTCACATCCATAAATTAAGAACTGAACATGTCCTTTTTGGGATACATGAGTAAATCCCCAACACAGGGGTTACCTGGACAACACTGGAAGAGGTGAAGAAGATGAAAAATTGATAAGGGCTAAATGGTAGACTTGATTTTAAGGCCAAAACATGGGAAAGTTAGGTTCCAAAACTGGATATAAGAAAGACACCAATTCTGAGATAGACGACCTTGGACAAAATGCTTAATCTCTTTACATCCCATTTCTCTTATTTGCAAAATCTTATAAATTATGCCCCAGCGATGTAGTGAGGATTAAATTAAATTAAATTTTTGAAAAGCATTTTGTGAATTATCAGGGATAAAATAATAGGTATGTGATAAAATTGTGATGGGAATGACTGATCCTTTCCTCCTTGTCCATTTCCATCTTTCCCACACAGGTGTTTCATTCTTAATTAAAAATGATGTCTACATAGGGGAATATGTGACAGGACAGGGAACATTTTTGACAGGGAGTAAGTCTTGTCCCCTCAAACCACGCCGGAAAAGAATATATGTGTAAACTTATTAGAAAGATGAAGGAATCACTGGTGTCTCCTTCTCTTTACTGTCTTAGCTTCATCCTCTTCTGGTAAGGAAGATCAAATCTATATACCCTTTGTCCTGATATGAATCTCAATGAAGTAATATGCAACTTATACTATAGAGCACAAAGGCCTGTTCTACCCTATATAAAATGCAGAACTCTAACAGCTGATTTGATCTGGATTCTAAAACCTGGGGTAGTGGTATCTATTAACTATAGGAACTAGCTTTTCAACCTCCAAACCGTAAGTATTCTCTGATAGCAAAATGATAAAGACCAACTCCTTATGACTCTATACATTTATAGAAGAGCCTAAGATTATCTTCTTGACCTACCTAATTCAGAAATGCTTTCTCATTCCAAGTCTTTTATATCCTCAAATATTCTTTTAGCTTTAACTGCTACTCTGTTTTTATATGTCCTAAGGATTGGCTTGTGATTCACTGAATAATCTTGACCTCAAGTCTCTACTTTCTGGTGCTTCTGTGCAAATTCATACCATGACTACCCACTATTAAATTAAAAAGTTATTTCTGGACTGAACCATGTTCCTGCTATTTCTTTCTTTTTTTAATATATTTTTATTAGAGAAGTTGTGAACTTACAAAACAATCATATTATTGTGTGGAATTCCAATACAACACCCCTCCACCAACACAATACATTGTTGTGGAACATTTGTTGCAGATTCTGAAATAGTATCATCAGACTAAGTATGGTCTATAGCACACAAATGATATATTT
>PVKH010003223.1:6937-25469 GCA_004027955.1 Chaetophractus vellerosus
TTTATTATACATCCCCTCCCTTCTGCTTGTTCTTGCTGTGTTCATTTTTCTTTGTGTTCTTCTGTGTCTGCTTGTCTCCCCCCACCAGGGCAACCTGCCGAGTCAGCTCACCGGCATGGCAGCCTGCCTGCTCGCGGGGGCTCACCTTTTCGCCCACGGGGGCTTGCCTTTGCCCTCAGCAGCGTGCCTTGTCCACGGTGGCATGCCCCGCCTGCGTTGGCTTGCCTTCTCGAGGAGGTCTGGCTGTTCGAGGAGGCCCTGGGGACTGAACCCTGGGGCCTCCCATGTGGTAAACTGGCGCCCTACCAACTGGGTTATAGCCGGCCCCTGTACCCTATTCTTGAGGGATTGAGTGCATTTTCGGTTTTATGCAGGACAGTTGAGTAATGTTAGGCGGAAATATATATATATATATGTTGTTTTTATTTAAAGGCTAAGCATGATTTAGGTGGTATGTATGGCTCTCAAGGTGACACGGGGTGGACTGTGATGGTTAAGCTAATGTGTCAACTTGGCCAGGTAATGGTGCCCATTTGTTTTGTCAAGTAATCACTGGGCCAACTGTAACACAAGGGCATTTAATGGACTTTAATCATCAGTGAGTTGATTGCATAGATAAATGGTTACATCTACAATCAACTAAGGAGATTGCAGTCAGCAATGAGTGATATCTCATCCAATCAGTTGAAGGCCTTAAAAAGAGAAGTGATTTCAGCATTCAGAGAGAATTCCCATCTCTACTTTGGACAGCCAGCATCTCCTGGGGAACTCATCAATGACCTTCAATGGAGTGCCTTGATTGCAGCCCGCCCTTTGGAATTTGGAATTGTGCATCCCCATGGTCAGAATTTTATAAAATGTCATACTATTTACAGATATCTCTGGTCAGTTCTGTTTCCCTAGAGAACCCTGACAAATACAGACATGGAGTCTATCTTTATTTTCTCCAGCTTAAAAAGCACATATGTGAAGGTAGTCTGTGGGCTATTGAATCAGTAGGTAAACCACCTGAGAACAAAAAAGGTCACTGATTTCATAGTGGGTCCACTGGCAATGTTGCTGATAATTTAGCCCAATGAATCCATATTTTCTTTTTACCTCACAGATTCCTACTCTATACCTTTATGATCCCTAAGATATGACTTACATTCATTCATTCATTTATCCATTCATTAAATCTTTTATTATCTATTTTTAGAACAATTGAGATTCTGTAATTTTGAATTCTTAAATTTCTTTTAATGAAAAACTTATAAAGCTGTAATAAAAGTCTACTCACACCAGAAAACACTGAAAATCTTTAAATAACATACAGTTCAATTCTCCATCTCAAATTTAATAACTTCACTGTCCCTACTGAACTTAAAATGCATGCTTCTGTACAGCAATATTCCAGAAATAAAGAAAGGAAAATGAGAACAAATGAAAACTTGAATTTCAGAAAAGTGATAATTAGTGGAACGCCGAGGAGAGAAACTCAAACCTAAGTATTGTTTGAATCATCTATTTGCATGAGTCATCTATTCAATAAGTACTGCAGTGCCCTGGTAAATAAGCTAGCCTTGAATTTCCATTCCCCCACATTATTATAGAGCATAAATAATGCTTCCTTTGAGCAGTTCAATTCTTTCTCAAGAATGCTTCTTTAAAGTAAATTTGTAAACTTATCTTGATTTCAAGAAGTCAACAAAAGCAATAATAATGGCTAAAATGCAGTGAGTTCTAAGGGACAGGCACTTTTTGTAGGTCCTTCACTTGAATTCACTCATTAAATCCTCAAAATAACCCTATGAGATAGTGTGGTAGGCAGAATAATGGCCCCTCAAAAATATTCATGTCCTAATCTCTGCTAATTAGTTCTTACATATCAAGGGGGAATTAAGCTTGGTAAGCAGCTGACTTTGAGATGGAGGGATTATCCTGGACCATATAGTTTGGGCCCAATGTAATCACAAGGCCCTTATAGTGAAAGAGGGAGACAAGAGGGTCAGGGGTCAGAATCATAGAGAAGGCTGAAGGTGCAATGCTGCTGGCTCAAAGATGGAAAAGGCCCATGAGCCAAGGAATGTGGACAGCCTCTAGAGGCCGGAAAATGCAAGGAAATGGATTCTCCCCTAGAGCCTCCAGACGGAACCGGCCTTGCCGACACCTTGATTTTAGTCCACTAACACGCATTCCAGACTTCTGACCTCCAGAACTGTAAGATGATAAACGTATATTGTTTTCAGCACAAAGCGTGTGGTAGTTTGTTACAGCAGCAATAAGAAGCGTATACGAATGAGTACCTTAATTATTCCCATTTTGCAGACAAGGAAGTGGAAGTCATGGCACAGAGAATTTAAACAGCTGACTCAGAGATCACACAGCAAGCAAGTGGCTTTGCAGGGATTCTGAGCACCTGATCACATCCACTCTGGCTCTTCACCAATGGCAACACAATAAAAGGCAGGATTGGCACAGATGGCATTTTCTCATGTGGTCTCTAAGTATGGAGAATCTCTTTTTAGCTCCTTTTCTTTCTACATGTCTCAGCTTGATTGCCACTCCCTTAAGGGATGCCTTCCCTGACTGCTTTGAATAGGTCTGAACCTCAAAGGTTATAGTCTCTTGAAGCACTCATCATGATTACAATTTTACATTTGATTCCTATCAGTCTCCTCCACCAAACTGTGAGCGACCCGAGAGCAGGGTAGCAGCTGACTGCTGTCATCTGTGCCCGTCAAATACAAGACGCAGTTGTCTGTCATTTATCTACTGAATTTCTGATGTTTACACAATCTAACCATGACAGATCCACCTGACACACATTGAATTCGGTGGACATAGCCTTAAAGAATAAAATACATTCAAGCAGAATAAAGTACACTATGTGAAGTGGCTTTTAAAAGACTTAAAGTTTTAGGCCCAAAGTAAATCAGCCCCACGAAAATAAAATCTGAGTGAATAAAGCAACTATCCAGATGAAACTTGTTGAAACATGACAAAAGTACTGTATTTGTATGTGGTTTCCCAAAACACACATTTTATCCTCAGTTTTATTACTCAGTTTTCACAAGGTATCATTATCTTTGAGGATAAGCCTAAAACCCACTCTTCTAGAAAGTAAAAAAAACAAAAACAAAAACAAAAACAAAAACAAACATGTCAGACTTTTTCTATATCAGATTATGTTTATGTGGACTTTTTTATTACCGGTGACTTAGCTGAGTCTATACTTTTTGAGCCATATGACTATATATTTCTACTTGGTTGTATTATTTTAATATTCACACTATCAATTTCCCCAAAACACATATATTCTCCAAGACCATAATGTTATCAACCGGCATACCTTGGAGATATTGTGGGTTTGTTTCCAGACCACTGCAATAAAGCAAATAGTCATCAATTTTTTTGATTTCCCAGTGCAAATAAAAAAGTTATGTTTATACTATATTGTAGTCTATTAATTGTGCAATTACATTATGTCTAAAAACACAATGTACATACCTTAATTAAAATATGACAAAAAGAAACAAAGTGAGCACATGTTGTTGGTAAAAGCACCAATAGACTTGCTCAATGCAGTTACCACATACTTTCAATTTGTAAAAAATGCAATAGCTGCAAAGTGCAATAAAGTGAAACACAGTAAAACAAGGTACACCTGTATTAGCTGAATTTACAGATTGTTTGTGATGTAAGTTTCTGCATATTGTAATCCCTCCACCTTAGTTTTCCTGAGCTGCTATCACAAATACCGCAAAATGGGTTGACTTAAACAACTTGAATTTATTGGCTCACAGTTTTGAGGCTAGAAAATCCAAAACTGAGGAGTCAAGAAGGCAACACTTTTTCTCCAAAGCCTAACATTATGGTGCTGGCTGCTGGCAATCCTTGGGGTTCCTGGCTTGTATCCCTACCTTACATTACATGGTCATGCCCTCTCCTTTCTGGTTCCATTGATTTCTGGCTTCCAGCTCCCTGTAGCTTTCAATCTCTACATCTGAATTTCTTCGGTTTATAAAGGATGCTATTAATCTGAATTATAACCTAACTTCACTCAGCTTAAAACAACATCTTTAAGAGATCTTATCTACATTGGGTTCACACCCTCAGGAATACCAATGAAGATTAAGAACATTTCTAAATTGAGGTATATAATTGAATTTACTATACACCCCCCAACAGACACACGCATACCACACACCCTCTCTATCTCATACACATATACCTGATTTTCTACTCTTTTCTTTGTTTTTGTGGTGGCTTTCCATTTTAAAACTTTTTTGGAGTCTATAAATTTTATCCTTGGTCCTTCTAATTTCTAAATTTGACATACTTTGGAGAACTTGGAAAGATGCAAGATTATCTGGACAAGATGATGCTGATGTAATTTGAGTTATCTTTCCCTCTTTGCCTCAATTTGCTAATTACTAAGCCTGAGTTCATATTCAACTAATTCTTATACTCATGGAGAAAGGATTCAATTCATTTGTCCATTTTCTGTGACTTTAGAGCTCAGTTCAAAACCAATTCACAAAGAAAAATAATTGTCAAAGATTCTCTACTTTCACACCCATCTATGGTAGACATTTAAAATCACAGTCCATTATATAGGCTTCCTTTCACAGAGGAATCCCCTCTTAGTATATCCAAGATTGAACCTCATTAAAGTGAATTAGAGCATTCTAATTCACTTTAATGAATTAAAGTGAATTATAAAATATTTACAGATTGTTCGTAAACAATTTACAGATTTAGAGAGCTTTGAAGCTGTTTCTTCCTCAAGCATCCATTCAAAAAGAAGAAACTCGACAAAATGTTAAAATTCCTTTGATAATAAAGTTTTATTAATTTAGAATATTTATAAAGGGAATAGGAATAGATCTCATTTTATTTCTTTTGAAGCAGTTCCTATAGTATATCCATCCTTCTCTTGTCCCAATTATTCATATAAAATTAATATATATCTGTGATAGTTAATTTATGTGTCAACTTGGTTTAAGTTATGGCGTCCAGTTGTTTGGTCAAACAATGTCCTGGATGTTGTTGTGGAAGTATTTTGTAGGTGGGACCGGCATCTGTGATCAGCTGACTTGAAGTAAAGGAGATGACCCTCCATAATGTGGGTAGACCTCATTCAACCAGTTGGAGGTTTTAAGAGCAAAGAACTGAGGGTTCCTGGAGGAGGAAGGATTTCTGCCACAAGACAACACCCGCTACTTCTTCCTGTGTTTCCAGCCGAAGGAATTCGGACTTAAGACTTCAACATCACACTTGCTAGAATCTCCATCCTCCAACCTGTCTCACAGAATTCAGACTTGCCGGTCTCCACGGTCTCCACAATCACGTGAGCCAAATCATTATAATAAATCTATTCACATACATAAATACACACACATACCCACACATTCTGTTGGTTCTAGTTCTCTGGAGAAACCTGCCTGATACAAAGTCACAAAGGTATAGAAATATTATTTTCATAAACAATTTGTTTCCTTCATTTAGCCTCCTTCCTTATTCGAGGTTCTCAAAGTGCTTGAGCAGGAAGGAAGGATTATTGTGTCTATTCTACCAGAGGGGACCCAAATGTGAAGATATGTTGGCCGTCAAAAACCAAAGCAAGTAGAGACTTGAAAATACCCTCAGGGGCGTTTCCTTTCGGGTCACACTCACTGGATCATCTTTCTAGAACCGATACGGAACCAATAGAGTCAAACACTAATATAAGCCACCTCCCCTCATTGCTGAATGAGTTACCCAATGATAAGGAACTCTCATCGACACAGATGCCTACGTGGATATCTGGTACTGAGTGTTGGTACACATAAGACTCACTATATAATGTTCAGTCGTTTATATTGTAATTCTAGAAACATGAGTTGTTTGCATGCTTCCAACAAACAGCAAAGGTAATCGTCCCTACTTAACAGACTCAGAGACTCAGCGAAATGAATTGGCAAGTGCAAGTCTTACCAGCTCTTATTAAGTGACAGACTTGAGTTTCTGACGCTGCATCTTCCGACTCAAAATCTAGAATGCATTATTGAATTACAGCGGTTCTCAGACACTCAGGTGAACAAAAGGTGAACTGGGGGAAAATCCAAGTTCTGTAGTATCTAGTTAGAACACCAAATGTATTGTTGAGGTCAAAGGTAAAAAAGAAGCTTCCTTTGTGGTCAAGCCTACATCATTTACCAGATCAGTGGTCAGCAAACTTTTCTGTGTAGAGCCAGATTGTAAATATTTTAGGCTTTGCAGGCTACATATGCCCTCTCTTGCATATTCTTCTTCTTCTTTTTATTTTTTTGTTGTTTTGTGTTATAGTACTTTACAGTTGTGAAAATCATTCTTACTTCGCAGGCTGCACAGAAAGAGGTTGTGAGCAATACTTGACCAGCAAGCTATAGTTTGCCGACCCCTGAATCAGAGGACTGAATCAGGCAAATTTCACAGCACGAAAGACCTACTACAAAGTAGGTCTTGGACAAGTAACTGGGAGTCCCTTGCTCTGAACTATTTCTCTTGTAAGTGTACATCCTTGACTCACAGAAGAGATTTCATCTCCCTGACTCACCACAAGTTCAGGTTATTATTTTCCTGTCTGATTAAAATTAGAGACAAGCCCTGTTTGGGTTATTAGATACACCAGATCCTTTGCATTCATAAATTTGATATTTACAGTTTCTAATATTTCAGAGATACCCCCATATGCTCATAGGTTTTAGTAATTTTTCACTTTTGAGTTCATATATATTGTCATATAACCAGCAAGTGAGCTGAGCAAGTTACCCAGCACTCGTTTCTTGTTCTCCTCTTGTATCACATCTACTGTCCCTCATGTGAACCAGGAGGTACTCTCCTTTTGGAAAGGAAAAAGAACTTGAAAAGGAAGCCAACTTCTAGGTTGCTGATAAGTAAAATGGACTAAAAACTATAGACATTAACCAGAGAAATGTTAGATCTATATAAATTAAATTAGACAGTGCCTGAGACTTTAATGTGGTATGTTATAAAGGAAGCATGAAAAAAATAATCCATACAAAGGTTTCTGCTCATTCCCCCATAAGAGCAAAAATGTTTATGTGAGAGATAAATTAGAACTTTGAAGAACTTTGCTGATTTTTTCCAATTAACTTGACTGCATTTTAATAGCAGGCCATTGTAATATTCTCAAATGTAAGTATTCAGGTGCCCTTGTAAAATGCCAATACTTAATTTTCATGTTTAATAAGTCTCTCCACTTTGGACTACACAGCTAAACTAGATTCACGTCAATCCAAAACTTATCTCTTGAAAGAAGACTCAGTACCTGGGCTCTAAGAATGAGATTCTTTGGCACAGCCTTCAATAATGAAGTCAAGAGTGCCAAAGCCATCTGAAAGATATCATTGTTCAAGCTTTTGTATTTTACTGGGTAATATACATTCTTAGCTTACTCTTAGACATTTCAGTCAAGGGCTAAGAATTAATTTATCAGTTAAGCTTTCCATATCAGCATCAACTGCTTAAAATTTTCAAATTACCAACAGATACTTATTCAGCTACTATTTTGTAAAAAGATCATTGCTGGACACCACTGAGGCATAAGACAGACTTGGTTCCTGGCCTACACAGATTTTACCATCTACCAGTGGAATAAGAAAAACACATGCATAGTAAAGTAAATCAGTAATAGTTCAATTAAATAACTCAAGGTTTGTTAGAAGGCAGCACATGAATAGTTGGCAGATGGATTTACATACTGCACCTATTAGAGGAGATTAGAAGAGAGATCATGTCTTCTACTCACCAATCGTTTATTGGTATTTACATTGTGCTAGGCATTATATCTCTTCCCTGGACCATTACTTGGAACTCGAGACTCATATATCCAACTCCTACTTGCCATCTCCATGTATAGCCCTAGCAGGTGCTTACACATCTCATAGTGACCTTAGATCCTCTTGCCGAGCCTTCTCCTTCTGCAGTCTTTCTCATTAGAATGGCAACTGAGCCCTTCTGGTTGTTCAGATAAAAAAAAAGTACAGTCATCCCTGACCCCTCTCTTTCACTCTCACTTTATATTCAATTCAAGAGCAAACTCCATTGGTTTTCCTTTAGAAATATCCACTTCTCACAACCTTCACCACTACCATCCAGGTCTTTTGCTAGGATCATTGCCATAGCTTCCCAATTCATGGGCTCTAGCTTCAACCCTTGAATGTCTGCAGCCATAGATCCTGTCACTCCCCTGCTTACAACCCTCTAAATTAAAAAGCGCACAGATAATATAGCACTTGGTCTCCAAGCTTTTTTAAAGTATTAACTTACTTCTAACAATAACCTATGTCATGGGTACTGTCCACCTCTGTTTTATCAATGAGAGCAGGAAAGCACAGGGAGGACACACAGCTAGTGAGTGGCAGAGCTTGGACTCAAACTGTGCCATTCTGGCTCAACAGTCCTTACCCTTAATCTCTATGTCTGTACCCCCTATGGCTTCCCTTCTCACTCCTGGGAAACACCCAAGACTTCATGATGGCCTGTGGAGCCTCATATGATCTGGCCCTCATCACCTCGCTGACCTCACCTTCTACTGCCCTCCACTTGGCCCCCTCAACCACAGTGGCCTCCTCACTGTTCCTCACCACCCCAGGCTTCTTCCATCTGAGGTCCTTGTCCCTGGCCACTCCTCCTGACTGACTGAGACATTTCCCTGCACAGAACAGCACAGCTTGCTCCTTTACCTCCCTCAGGTCTTTTCTCAAATGCCACTTTCTCAGTCAGGATGTCCCTGATCTGCCAATTGAACACCTTACTAATACATCCAGGCACTGTTATAGGCACTTAACAGAAATGCTCCTTCACACTTAATATATATGTCAATCTTCATGACAGCTCAGCATTGATGCAAGTATTATCCCCATTTTACAGATAAGAATAAGAGGCACAGAGAAGTTAAATAGCACATTCAAGGCCACAAAGATGATAAGTGACCAAGTCAGGATTCCAACCTAGATTTTTCTGACTCCAGAAATTGTGATCTTACAAAAAATTAATATTAAACAATTGATGTAATGAGCAAGAAAGAGGTGAGGGGAAAATCATCAAAGTTCATTCAGAAGCTTTGAGCCCGTGTGAGTAGATAATGGGACCATTAGTGAAAACAAGAACATCAAGATTAAAGAGGAGAGGAGGTGAAGAATTTAGGTCATGTTTCCAGAAGAATGTTTTTCACAGTGGGGTTCACGGCATCAGAGTCACCTGTGGGTGCTTGCTAAAAGTTCACATGCCCAGGATCCACCCCAGCTCTTCTGATATAGGGTCTTTGGGGTCAGGAGCCCAAGGATTTACATGAATAAGAACTCCTGGGTGATTCTACAACACCCCAAAATTTTCTTGAAAGGCAGGAAATATTTTCATTGATTTAAATTTGTACATAGAGCATTACAACCCCAATTTCCATAATGACATTTGCAAAATGTACTGTTGCCTTAAAACTTTGCAACTAACGACAGCGATATTTAGTAACTTTTTTCACTAGTGAATTCCAAGTACCTAGAACGATGCCTGGCTGATAATGGGACAAGAAAGAGTTGTTGGATGTGTGGATTCTGGAGTAGCACAGAGGAAACTTTAAAGATGCACAATGAATCTGAGTGGTCCAAGGTTTCCAACAGGCTTTTTGTAAAAATTCAGTTTTATCAGTTTTATCCTTATTTCCTTAAGGGAGTGAATACAGTGCAAAGTACACTGGCCTTGGTACCATTTGATCTAAGTGTGAATTGAGCCTCTGACACTGAGCAGCGGTGTGATGTTAACAAGATATTCAACCTTTCTGAATATCTGTTTTCTGCATCATTAAATTCATCATCATCACATTTAATGTCAAGAAAGGCACTGTTTAAACCAAAGGATCCTTGCAGTTATAAGATGTTGTTATTAGGCAAATTAACTTTTAAAAAATATTTCTGTTATTGAAATTTAATGCAGAAATATTTTGTAAATTTCTAGCTGCAAAATTTTTGTTCAAAACAATAGTTCAAGAATAATATTTCTTTCTGAAAATCAAATATTGATTTGTTGAAGAAGTTGATGAAGAATATTATATCTTAGAATTCTGTCACTCCAAGGTCTAGGCCAAGCCAAATGACATTCATTTAAAAACTTTTAGGGTAACAGGTATTTTTCATTCATTATTTATTACATCCTTGATATCTGAACACTGAAATCCAAGAGAAAAAAGTCGATTGTGCTGAAATTATCCAGATTCAATGCCTCCCCAATTTTGGAAACCTTAGCACACACTCAACATCCTAGTATGGGATTTCAGTGACTAAGCAGATCTCTCCCTAAATCTAAAATAAAGAAAGACTCTAACCTCTGTTTTATTCTTGCTGATCGAACAGACACAACGAAGGAGTAACACTCCTTATATTATACTGAAAGCACAGACAAAATGCAATTTGACAAGTGGTAAGAAACAGCCTTCAAATTAAAAAAAAATGTGTACCACAAAATTATAAATGCATTATTCTGATTTTATGTCTAAATTAAGCATTTGGGAAAGGAATTCCCATGGCAGAGTTAGAAGTAAAAGTCCCAAATACCTGGAAGTTAGAGATCTAAGTATCAACACCTACCACAATTTGATTGGCTGCAAATACCTGCTCTGGCTCTTTCTTTCAAGTTAAAGTTATAAAATCAAATCCACTAAATCAAACCAAACTCTAAGCTTTTATTTTCCATCTGCATGTTAATAGCAACAAAAAAAAATGCTCAGCAGAAGAGAATTTCTAGTAGACCAATAAATTGCAGTTTTGTGACAGCTCAAAGAGAAAGAAAATCAGCTCTTTGGATGATAGAATTAGTTCAAAAAGATTTTCCCCAAATCGTAAAACACAGCAATAAACTCTTGCTTATACATTTCTTTATCTAAAACTGAACACCAAAATCTCTAAATTGCAGCCTCTCTTTAATAACGATTCAATCAACGGAAGCTGCTTTTCCGTGCATACTATACCATTATGATCAGGGTTCTGGGTCTACTCATTTCATCGTCGCTTTCCAGAGGCAAAATTTCATGGGATGGTTCCTCCTGGCGTCGTCTACAAATGTGTGGACAGCTCCTCTGGACCACAGAACGAAAAGCCTGAAGCAGAACAATGCTGGCAGTGCAGCCCATCGCTGCATCCTGGAGCCTACAAAATAACTTCTATGTTGATGCTATGTTTGAAAAACAGTGGCTCCTTGTCCCTGAAAACAGCCTACATTGCAGCTGCAGCCAGCCCACTCTCCAATCACTTCCTTGAGCTCTGATCATCTGATCACGGCCAAATAGCTTGGATGCAGAGATGGGAAAGATTTGATCCACTTTGAAACTAAACACACTCAGGAATATTAGAGCATTCACCCAGAGAGTGTTTCTCAGTTCATTTCAAGAGCGTGTTTCCTGTTCATTACAGTGATTCTAGTTTCAGAGGGCTGAATAAGTATATCTTTCCCACTCACGCACTCAAATAAATCACTCGTTTTCAAATGAAATAACCAAAAATTCTGGCTTCACATCGACGTTTTCCGAGGCAAGATGAACACTATAAAAACAGTGAAAATGATGTTGTTGTTTTTTTAAACATAAACACTTCCTGAAAGAAAGAAATCTTGCTAGATTGGTCACTAAGTGACTGGGGTTTTATTTTCATAACTCATAAGCTTCAGAAACGAAATTGGCTCATTTGAAATGTAAAGTCCGCTCAATCAAAACACGTCTCAAAAGTATGCACGCGTTAACCAAACCCACGTGAGAGAGCCCAGAGCTCCCCTGTGATTTCCTTTCAATAGCATGGTTGTTCTGTTCCCACACATGCAGTTTCTGCAGCCTAATACATTTTTATATTTACATAGGCGGTTGTGGGGCTGAAAATATCTCTATTACTGAGGTCATTCAGTGAGCTTCCATCAAGCTGACCTCTTAGAAAAGGCAGCTGGAAAGCATTTTAACCTCCTATCAATAAGAATTCCAGGCTTCAGAAAGGACTTTGAGGTCTTGGGTAGTTAAGAGCCTCGTCTTTCCTGACTCCTGTGAGACTAGTCACTTAGGAGGGAACAGAAGAGATGCTTAGAAATCACGTGCCCTGCCTGGAATGGCCTGGAGATTTAATGGTACACTGTAAGAGAAGAGGACATCAGGGGATGCTCACACTAAAAATATCTCACGGAAAATGGATTTTGCTTACAAATGAGGAAAGTATGAAATCCCCCATAGGATTTTCAATTGCAGGATCTTTCTGTCAAGCCAATTCTTCCACCAGCACAACTCTCGGAGAGTCAAAAGAAATGAAAAAGATTTTTCTTTGGTTTCCGGGCTCCGGGGTGTGTAGGACGCTGCAGGAAGTTTGGGGAAGGTTTGTTTTGCCACAAAAATGTGGCCACTCCAGCCCCAGTAAAGTTGCTTTCACAGAAGCTTCTAGCACTGTGCTCAATTAGGCATTAATTGCTCACTAATCTGTCCAACACAGCATTGTTTTAACTGGTATGTTTGCCAGAGAAGTAAAACACGCTTTTTGATTTTTCTTTAAGAGGCACTAGCTGCCAGGAGTTTTTCATCTCTCTCTGTTTTGAGCAAACATATTTCAGTGCTGCTGGAAAAAGTGGAAAAAGAAAAAAAATGCTAATGGTGCTGGCAAGCCCCCTAACTCCCTTCAGACCTTTGTCAGAGTGCCCGGGTGCTAATCCAAACCATTTTTACTCCAAACAACCGGGACATTTACGGAAGAGAGGCTACAATTTAGCCTGTCTGGTTTGTGAGTATTGAATATTTATATAAACGGTGTCTACCAGGGACAAAGCACGCAGTGGGCTTCCCTTTTATGAATGTGTGTGTTCAAATATGACTGCTCTTCCACTACCCCGTCTGTCAGTGCCCATTTGGGCCCCCGTTTTTCTACTGCATGAACACCTCACCCGCCAATCACTTCCTTAGGTTCCAATCACCTGCTTATGACCACACAGCTCAAATGCAGTTAGTTGCTGACTGTAGGTGCTTAGACATTCCACAGTTCTGGTCAGCGACTGGGCTGGAAAGACGGCCACTTCAGCCACGCACCACAGCCTTGGCAGGGAAGCAGCGTTCTGCATCTCACCCTCCCTTCCAGCCACCTCTCTCTAAATCTGGCTGGCCTCCGGGGTGCCTGTTCAAGACAGATGTTTTGGCAGACGCCAGAGTCTTTGGGGGAAACAAACGAGATGCTTTCTAGCTATTAGAGCCCTATTCTCATCGATCCCCTTTTTGCCTCTGAGGAATTCACCCCTATTATTGATGGGCTGCTGAAGGAAGCTCAGTATTTTCTCCCTCTCTCTTTCCCTCTCTTTTTTAACCTCCATTAAGTTAAGGAAATCTCCTAGAATTCATTTCTTAGCAGTTCAAAACACATCATAGTCACCCAATGGACAAGAGACAGTAAGGATGAAAACCAGGGAATAAGGGTTTAGCATTTCCCTCTAACATTTTATTATAAAAAATTTCAAACGTAGTAAAGTTACAAGAAAGGGGTTAGATTCTGAGCTCAAAATTTTGTATAATAAATTAAACTGGAGGTAGATGGGGGAGGGGACATAAATCAACCCAAACAGACAAGGCTCATTTTTTTTCATGGATTTTAGCACACATGTTGATACACAGGAAATATTTTTTAAAAAGAGTCATAAATTTTTCAGCAGTTCTGCTATTTATAGTTGAAACATTCATAAAGTGAATCATTAATTTAGCCTTCAAGCATTAAAATCTACATGATCTTATGAACTAATAACTTCTCGATTCTATCGTTTGTTCTTTTCTCAGTCTCCTTCCCTTAGTTGGTCTTATTTCATGACTGAATAGTTATTAAATGTCAAATGTTAGTATCAAGATTGGTTTATTTATTTAAAATTTATTTGTTTTTATATGTGAGGAAATAATGTCACTAACAATTTGTAAGGTTTAAGTTTCTACAGAAGTGCTGGTAACTAGATTTTTACATGGGGTTATTAAATATAAATGTGCACCATTCATTCAGCATTTCTGAAATCTTGAACTCTAATAAAGAAGTGTTCCTTTTTCAAAGCAGAGACGGCCATGCTGTGTGATATGAAGTAGCATCAGCGTAGCCAGGAAATGGAAGGAGGGGTGGAGGGAGAGATCATTAACATATTAACATAGAGCCTGGGGAGAAAAATAAATACAGAAAGAAAAAGTAAGGAGTTTGAGAAAGTAAAAGATGGGCAGAGAGAAAAAAGCAAAAAGGAATGAATGAACAGAAATAAATATATTCCTGAAAGAACCCTGAATGCTAGGAGGGCTCTCACACCTGTCTCAGGGGTCCGCTCACTTGACTCTAGGCTGCTCCTCTCTTCAACAAGTCCTGACAAATGGATTTAGATTTTAGAGAAGTTTTCTAAAAATTTTTGGCCTAAGGGTGATTTGATTCTAGATGTAGGTATTTTGACCATTGAAATAATACATTTAGAGAGCTTTTTACACTGGGCAAGGGAAATGTATATTTAATTTAAATTAAAAATGGCTGGGGGCTGGCTGTAGCCCAATTGGTAGGGTGCCAGTTTACCACATGGGAGGCCCCGGGTTCGGTTCCCAAGGCCTCCTCGAGCGGGCAGACCGCCTTGAGAAGGAAAGCCGCCGTGGGCAGGGCAAGCTGCCGCAGGCAGGGCAAGCTGCAGTGAGCAGAGCAAGCCCCCCCCCGAGCAGGGCAAGCCGCCTGGGAGCAGGCAGGCCGCCGCGCAGTGAGCTGACTCAGTGGGATGCCACAGCAAGGGGAGACAAGCAGCCACAGAAGAACACAAAGATGAACACAGCAAGAACAAGTAGAAAGGGGGGAGTATATAATAAATTTTAAAAAATGGCTACTGAAAGGCTGGTGTTTCCCAGCTTTGTTAAATTATGTAAGAGTGATACATCTAAGGCCATCTGGAGATACTGACTGTGTTGAACTGGACTGGCTTGGGCATGGTAGAGGGGAAGCCCATGTTCTTCTCCCACCCCAAAGGCCTGGAGAAGGTGCCTTTTAGTCCTTTGAGTCTTTCTCATGCAGAACTGCTTGAAGGGAGTGAGATCTTCTTCCATCGTCTTTTCTACATGTTAAGTGCAATGAAAGGTGCACAGCTGAAAACAAAAGACAGTGCTATAAAAACAAAGATGAGCGTAGATGAAAATATTCTAAATGAGAAATGAATCTAACAAGATTGGCCTTAAATGCTTTTTTGGATATCTCTGGTTCTTTATAGCTGGGCCTTACTGGTTAACATGCTATGGGTTGTTGGTTACTGCTTCAAAAGACTAAGAGAGTTATAATTAGAACTACTTTTTTTAAAGATTTATTTTTTATTTATTTATTACATACACACCCCCTTCTGCTTGCTCTTGCTGTGTGTCCATTCTTCTGTGTTTTTCTATGTTTGCTCCTTGTCTCCCAACATCTTTTGCGGCGACGCACCGAGTCGGCCCTCCGCAGAGGCGGCTTGCTCCATTTGTTGGTGGCTCCATTCCGTTTTCACGGGCAGCTCCGCTCCATGTTTTGTGGGCAGCAGTCCTCCATGTTTTTGCAGGCTGCCTGGCTTCCGCTTTGCAAGCAGCAGCTCCGCTTTTCACGGGTGACTTTGCCATGCCCGTGGGGGCTCCGCCCTGCCCGTGGTGGCTTTTTGCCTTGCCCACGGCGGCTCTGCCCCGCCCACGGTGGCTTGCCTTTCTCAAGGCCGTCTGCCCGCTCGGAGAGGTCCCCGGGAACCGAACCCGGGGCCTCCCATGTGGTACCCTCTCGCGCTCTTTATCCACTGAGCTATCTAGCCAGGCCCTAGAACTATTTTTAAAGAGAAATTTATGGAAAGGTTGAGATTTTGAGAGTAGATATTGCCTGGCAAAACCATATTCCAAACATTGAGTCTCAATTGAAGCATCAACTTCCCCAGAGAAAGGGTCTCCATGCCCCCAAGATCAATTAATCCCACCTTCCTTCCCATTTCCATTATACAGAGGTTCAGGAGTCCCATGAGAACTTGCTTCTCACTGCACCTGCAGGGCCTCTGGCCAGCAGAACAGAATTTCCACTCTATCTGGAGTCCAGACACCCTGACTTCTAGGCTTCAAGATGGTGGGGGAAGCACATTTGTTTACCACCCGCATCCCCAAAATCCTAGTGAACTGACAATGAAGCAGTACAAAAGGGACCAACTGATCACAGGAATGAGTAAAGGGGAGGCTCCTTCAGCAGATGAGAGTCCTTTTGATTATTCTGGAAAGATGAAAAGGGAATGCAATCACGGCGATTAATACATGCAAAAGAAGTGGGAGCTGCTGTTATCTGCAGAGGCCGAGTTTGTGGAAAGTATGTGCTGGATATGAGAAAGTGATTAAAGGACTACCTCCCCCCACCCTCCACCCACAGCACAGAACACTAGAGCACCTGTCCACGGCTCTGCTTCTAGAAAGCCTAGCACAGACGCCGGAGCATCATAAACACCCTGGTTGCTTTGGGGTTAGCCTGCTTGGGGGTAGGGGAGTGTCTCCAGCCTACCCGCCTGCCTAGCTCACACATCCTGAATGAAAGATGACAACTGGCTCACCTGTCACCATCCAGAGGTTGTTCGTCAGCTGCCAGTCTGCCCAAGAGAAGGCCAGGGCCTCAAATGTTCTTCATCTCACTGTTCCCTCAGCTGGAAGGCAGAGCCTGCTGCCCACCCAAATTATAATTATCCTATATTTTGGTGAAATTATAGAAAAACTGTCAGGGCATACAAATCCTTGTCCCAGTGGCAGTATGGGGGAAGAAGCAGCCAGCATAAATAGAGTGGAAAAGCTCACATGAGCTTCAGAGTCAGATAGACTCGGGCTAGAGTATGGCTCTGCCACACACAAGCTGTGTGATCTTGAGCAAGTCACTTTACCTCTCTGAGTCACAATCGCATCTGCTGTAAAAGGGGGATGATCACTTACACCTGTCAGGGTGTTGATGGGAGGGGAGTAACTGAAAAGACAAGTACAGAGCCTGGCACATAATTACCATGCAGTGAGCAAGTGGGTGCTGGCCCTTTGCAGCCCTCCAGGCTCAGCTTGGACATAGCCCTGCCCCTGAGAAGCCTCCCCAGACAGGCCTCCCTCACAGCCCTGAACCTCAGTCTTTATTGCTGCACCCTGTGGGGTTCCTTCCAAACATATGAATCGTAACTACCTAGACTGGTTTAATTTTTATGTTTTTTTTGTCTTTCTTCTTCTGTAAGAGCCAGGATTATGCTTATATTGTTAGTTCTCCATATAGAGGATGCTCAATTTATAATCATGATTCTATTAATAATAACAGTGATAAAGCAAGCCCTTACATAGCACTTACTATGTGCCAGATACAGTTCTAATTAATACTGCCGGTATTCACTCATTTAAACCTCACTCTATGAGGTCATGCTGTTATCATCCCCATTTTACAGCTGAGGAAACTGAGGCACAGAGAAGTTAAGTGACCTGTTCATAGACTTACATCTGGTAAGGGGCACAGCCAATATTTGAATTTATCAAGACTGGCTCCAGAATCTGAGCTTTTAACCAATTCTGAGTGTCAAATCTGTACCAAGCAAACCTTTTATCTTTTAAAGATAGCTTTATACCAGAAAAATGTTTGGTGGCATCTGACAGACTATAGTGAAGCAGCCATAAAAAACCCCCAGCTCTCAAAGGGAAATTTGTGATGTTTCCTTGGGTGAAGTTTCAGAAGCCAGATTGTTCCGGGGTGATGATTTAAATTGCATTTTGATGAGAATTTTGAACATTTTTAAATGTAATGAATTTGCTTGTAAGAGAATTTTTAAAATGTGCTTATAGTTTGAAATGTTTACTGGCAGAAATGACTCAACTATCCAAATTGGCTGTAAAAGCATATACATATACATACATGTGGAATACAGAAATGTGACTACTTCCCGTTATATCTCCCTGGTGCTACATCAGCCCCTAAGTGATATAAGATGTTAGTTATCACTCAACTGTCTCATACAAGTGGCTACTTTGGGCCACCCCAGGACACCCTTTGATCCTGGACATGGCTGACTCTGCTCAGAGAGGAAGGTCCTCTGCCGCTCGCGCTTGTATCAGTTGAAGGCTAACCTGGTGCCCTGGAGAGTGTACTGGCAGCTTGGGCACGTGGCTGCCGCAGAGGGAAATGGCCACCCGCCTTCCTGGGGGAGGGTGGGACAACCACAAAGCTACAAAGCTGGTGGGAGGGTAACTGCCTCACCATCACTGCTGCCCCTTCCTTTCCATCATCAGGGCTATTCTATGTGGAGCTGTGTGATGGGAAAGAGCCTGGAGACCGAGGCAGGGGTGTAGGAAGCCTCTGTCCACCTACTTAAGCTGTAGCTCAGCCTTTGCACAGGAGCTCGGTCCAGATGTGTAGAATGAGTCAAACAATCAATACATAATAAAAATTAAATAAAAATAATAATAACAAAGTTCTTAATCCTCTTGGGTTTCATTCTAAATATTCCAGAAACTCGGCAATTGCTCCCAAACAAAAGTGGCCCAAAGGAGGAG
>PVKH010003224.1:0-25362 GCA_004027955.1 Chaetophractus vellerosus
TTTTGTGAAGAAATCAAGCTACCATATTGTGAGGAGAGGCCCATGTAAGGTGGAACTGAAGCTTCTGGTCAGTAGCCACTGAGGAATCAAGACTGCCAACAGCTGTCTGAGTAAGCTCACTGAGCAGGTTCTCCAGTCCCAGTCCAGCTGAGAGATGACTGCAGCACCAGCTCATAGTTAGACTGTAATTTCATGAGAGATCCTGAGCCAGAACTACTCAGCTAAGCCACTCCCAAATTCCCAATCTTCAGAAAACGTGAGAGATAATAAATGCTTGTTATTTTCAGCGGCTCAATTTAGGGATAATTTGTTACACAACAATAGATAACAAATATATCCATCAAACAAAAATGTAATGGGGATATACACAAATGTATGGGTTTTTTAGAATTAAACTACCATATCACTCAGATATTAAAACAGCATAAATTAAATATTTATTAATGTGGACAATTGAAGATGTCTCCAAAAAATGCTCCTTGTTTACCTGTCAAAGATACATGGAATGTTACAATGGCTACTTTCACCTCTGAGTTATATAGAGATTTATTAGGCCAGCAACTAAAATCCAATCATCACTAAGAAAGATGGATGTATTTAAAAAGGAAGCATATAAATTTAAAAGCTTCATACAACCTGAAATTTAAACATACACACACAGACACACACACTGGATAAGGTATGTTGGTTGTATAGAGCCAAAACCCTTTTTCACCCTAAAAGTAGTTCATACCTTAAGGACACCGGATATAGCCAATTTCTCTTCAGCAAGGGTATCCCCTGTCTCACTTGTCCAAAATACATTTGCTGAAATAAAAAGAAGGTAAAATTGGAACACTATATATTCCATATAGAAAATGAATTAGAAGGATCCACCTCTAGCTCTAGTAAGTCTGAGAGTAAACTTTTTAGAATAGGGACTGCATGGCTTCTCCTCTCCCCTTCAAGTTGGAAGAACCACAGACTTACCTGGGTGACAAGGGCCCAGAAATTTCCCTTCCCATGGAAGATTTTACAGATTTGCTGTCCATACACAAATGATCCCAAAGTGATATTCTCATCTGCTGATATCATGAGGGTGACTCTAGTTATCTGCTTTTCTAACTATATAGAGGAGTAAACTGTTTTATAAATAACTATAGTCAAATACACAGGATTAAAAATTAAGATGTCAATCCCTTCTTTATATTTTTATTGGCAGGGAAGGGGACACAATGAGTCAAAACCCTTGGGATTGAGTCATTATCTTACACCTCAGGAAGAGAAATCTGTGCATATAAGATATGGATATGCCTCTGTTCTTGGTAATATGTATTCTAATTTTAGTGATTTTCTTCCTCTTTTGTACAAAGTACAGGTGAGTGTTCTGTATCAAGCCAAGAAGTCAGGAAGGGGAGACTTACCCTCAAGTTCTAGAACTTCATCTAGGTGTAACTGTTAAGAGAATTAACTGAGAAAGGAAATTACCCTTGTGCCATTTGCAATCATTAGTCTTCTCCTCTACTTGAGCATTAGAATTGAAGTCTGTATTGTCATTTTAAGTATATTGTGAGGGAGAAGGAACCATTAAACATGAAATTAAAAAATAAGCCATAATGTTGCTCTCAGAATAATCTTTTCTAAGGAAAGGGTTATAAGGAATATAGAAAAATCATTTAAAAAGTACAGATTTTGACTCATCAATAATACTAAAGAAGAAAGGAAGATTAAGTGCTTTGTTAGATAATGGAAATGATACAAAAAACAAAGCAAAGAAATATTTGGCGAAAAAGCTATAAAGAGAGTAGTATTAGTTTATAGACAAATATAGAACCATATCGCTTTAAACTATGCAAAATTAAGAAACAAGAGAGAGCAGAATATTTTTAATTATATTTTCTTCATTTGAACTTAGGAATTTATTACAAAATACTCCTGAGGAATTGCTATGTGTTTTAGAATGCAGACTGATCAAGCAGGTAATTGGAGAACTTGCCAGGAATGGAAATTGCCTACATATATTAAACATCACATCTCTGTATTTTTAAGAAGCTCTCCAAAATAATTCCTCAGTCTTACAGTACAGAGAATCTTGAGCAGTGATTGTGTTAGACTTCCTTGCATCGACTTATTGGAAATAAGTAGCTATGGAATATTAGGCAGCTTGTCAACCATGCATCATGTATTTGTTTTTCTTCTGGGAAGGAAAAATTATTTCCCATTGGAGAAGTGATATCTATGTTAGGGCCTCATTTTGGAATGAGATATAGATTATTATAGAATAAGATATGAGTTTCTTATTTGTCCTGTGCACTATCAGTCTTTTTATTGGATTAAGCTTTTCTTTTTTTTTTAATTGTATATTGCTTCTTATATCTAATCTTATAATCTCTAAATTAAACTGGACACTTTACTTTCTTCATGTAGAGTGAGACTGAATTGCTGTAAGCTGCAACAAGGGAGTAGATGGCTGGAAATGTGCCAGATTTCAAGAAAAGGAGTGTGGATGTGAACGATGTGTTTTCCATTTTAGCTGTGCTCTCTTGCTGACAACATCAGAAAGGAAAGGTGGCCAAAAAGCAGCTGTCGAAGCCAGGGATCAAGCACCTGAGAACTGAAATTATAAACAGTGTCAGTTTTTTACTAAAAATGTTAGAAAAGCAGAGTAATTCATGGCAAACTATTAAATGATATGGACACTATTTGAACAATAAAAAACTGAAGGTACAGGAAAGCATCATTGAAAATAACACTGAAGATGCATGAATAAATATAACAAAAGCACAACTGCACACTTTTAAAATGTAAAATAAACTTCTTTGCATGAAACTGTTATTGATATTTGTATTAGTCAAAGGGATACTGATGCAAAATACCTGAAATCTGTTGGCCTTTATAAAGGGTATTTACCTGGGGTAAAAGCTTACCGTTACCAGGCCATAAAGTATAAGTTACCTCCCTCCCCAAAGTCTGTTGCCATGTGTTGGGGCAAGATGGCTGCCGATGTCTTCAAAGGTACAGGCTTCCTGGGTTCCTCTCTTCCCAGGACTGGTTCCTTTCTGGGTTCAGCTGCTCTGCTCTCTCCACAAGGCCAGCTGTAGACTATTAGGCAAATGTCTTGTCTCTCTTCCCCGGGCCTCTGCCTTATCTTTGTGTATTTACTTCCCAGGACGTAGCTCAAAACTCCAAACTCCTTTCTCAGTGATGCCGTTTCTTTTTGAGTTCCCACCCACCAAGGGGGCAGGGACTCAATGTCCTTCTGATGTGGCCCAATCAAAGCCTTAATCATTATTTAATCAAGTAAAAGTAAAAACTTTGAGTCCAATACAATCTAAGGGTATCACTGTCCCAGAGGAACAGACCAGTTTACAAACATTATCAGCATTTCTTTTTGTAATTCATCAATAATACCAAACTGCCACAATATTTTCTTTTGTAAATTTACAGTATTATGTGATAGCTATAAAAGGTTTTTTAAATGACACTTTAAGGCCAGTCTTTGCCCAAATTCAGAGAGGGTCGATGGGTGAAATTAGCATAACTTCAAGCAGTACAACAAATGTTAGAAATTGTCTTTCTCTTTGATAAAATTAATGATAGCTAATATATGTAAAATGGATAAATATTTTACAGACAAATCCCAACCTTGAATGAACAAGCATAAGAATTTAGGGAGGCCAATAGGGAGAAGGCTAAAGCTAGAGCCCTTGAAGGTCCTGAGTCCAGACATTGAATTGGATAATTTTGGTTTGCCAAAATAATCATGATCATAGAATTCTGCTTCTAGAATAGTGTCACGTTTGCCTCCATTAAAGATTTCATGGAAGTTGTGGTCAGACATCTAAAACACCAGAGCTGGAATTTCATTTATTTAGAGCACAGGTTTCATGAAATATTGTGCCTCCTAATACTTGTTAACTTAATAAATGTTTGTATATACAGTGGAATTTGGTCTCAAACCTGTTTTCAATCTACACTGTTAAGGAGTTGTGGGATCATAAAAATTGTACCCACTTCAAACAACTCTGATTAGCTACCAATAAAAGAAACCAAGAGTCGTTCATGAAAAAATTGTCTTAGGTTAGTTTACAACATTTAATCAAAGATGAAATTGAGTTAAAAAGATTAAAACAAATAGTAAGCATTCCAGGCCTGAGGAGGAGTATGTGTATAAAGGAAATTTCACGATAAAAAAAATCAGTCTACATGCAAGAAATTGCTTCATCCAGTGATGACCTGGATGAATGGAATCTTTTATTCAGTACAATTCAATGGGTTTTCAATTAATCTAATTTAGAATTAGATTAGGAAAATTTATTTTTTTGTCACTAGCTAAGATTGGAAAAGCTAGGTTCTTTCAGTAAAGGATAAGAGCCTGGATAAAAGTTATAGATCTATATAATTAGAAATGTTAAGCTTAGCTTGCCATAATGACAGGAAAATGGAGTGTTTGAAAGCCTGGTGTATAATGCTAATTTATTCTCTCTAATCACAGAAGTCATCTGAAGGATAATTCATCTGTATTTCATGCAAGAAGATCACAAAATTGCATCCCCCCACCAATCTTTGAGAATTTTTTTTCTCCCTTTTCAGAGACAGAGCTATCTAGAGATCTGTCCTCTAGAAGGGACAAAAAAATCATAGAAAAGAGGAAGTATTGGAAAATTATCTTCATGGATATTTGAAATGATCTAAGAAAGTGTCACTGAAAAGAAATGTCAAATATGATGAGAATTATTACTATTCTCATAAGCCCTTTTTGCATCTTTTAATGTGCCACATATTATCAAAACCCACAGTCAAGTCTCATTTCCTTTCACTGAGCTCTTTGAACTGACAGGGCAAATTCCAAGGATGTATTTTTCACCTGGTCAGTCAATCTTAGTGTTTCCTTTAAAAAGGGGAGAACCCCCCCCCCGAACTGAATAAGTATAAATATAATAAAAGTATTAAAACAATGATGAGAAGAATTAGGAGATTACTGTTATGACCCTTATGCCTACTAACAGAAATATCCGACTTTAGTCATTAGGAATGAGTTAGGAGGGAAAAAATAATCTACTGACTAGCTTACGTCCCTTATTTGAAATTACGTTCTACAAAGTCAGTCATGATATTCTACATATAGTTACTATAATCCAAAAGAGTCTTGCAATAGCTTGTATCAAAATTCTTTAATATCAAAAACATTTCTTTCACTCTCTGTATCATCATTCTATTCAATGCAGTTTCCATTTTTCTTGATTCTGACTTTTTGTTTTAAGGTTTCAAATACTAATTCTGTCTAAATATAGGTTTTTTTGTTTATTCTATTCAAGAAGATCTTGCATAAATTAAATATAACAAAATATTTAACATGTATTTATAATAGACTTGATTATACTTTTAATTACATGCAGATTTTTCAAACTATATACATGTGATGGTTTCAAACGTGATTGCTTATTGCATCATTTCCAGGCAAATCTACCCTTTACCCCATATTATTTGCTTTTACTGCTTTCAGATTATAAATTTAATCTATTTTGTCCCAAAGACAAAATCTAGCTTTACTTTACACAGATAATTTTCTATGGTTTTCTTATCATTTCAGGATACAGTTTTGCTGCTTTTTATATCAGCAATGAACGCTGCTCCTTTTCTAGGTTAAAAATTGACACTGAGCTAAACTTAAAGTAGTTGTGATGATTTGAGATAATATGCATAAACTTTTATCAGACTGCATGACCCACTACAGATAATCAGCAAATGGTAGCCAATATGTGTTCAAGATTGTGTGGGGAATAGACAGCAAGCTTTCAGGCAGGGTTTAGGACACCTTGAACAAAGTTGACATTAAAAGTGTATAAAACCTACTTTCAGAATTATTTGATGATTAGAGACAATGACTACATTAACTAATTACTGTAATGGCACTTTATATATATTTAATAGTAATTTTATGTTATTAAATGACAAAACATGTAGGGGCTTTATTTAAAAATTTCTCACTGTTCATTGGTAAAGTTATAAAGATTGTTTGCATACCAATAGACAGACTGTAAACATAGGAAACTTTCATTAAGTAAAGATGGGTGTACTGTAATTTGATCTTTTGAGAAAACAATACTGCAAATTATTGGCAACAGAAATTTTCTTTTACTTTCTTAAGTCTAATTCTCTTGGAAATTAAACCAATGTTTCCTTTCTCTCCAGCTAAAGTTCAACCATGGTTATCGTAGGAGATGCCCCTGTTTATTTGTTAATCAGATATACAAATCAAGTGGTTCATACTTCCATTTTCTTCTTAGGTCAAAGGTTTCAGCTTCATTCCACTTTATGAGAAAACAGAAGACTTGCAGTGGACCTGTAAAGTCTTTCATGTTGCAGCCAAGGTTTGATGGTGGCAGTGGAGGACAGCAGTGGTGATGCAAAGTAAGACCAGCCCGATTGCCCTTATCTGGCATGGAAACTTTTTCCTGTTGGGCTTGCAGCAGAGAAGCATTTCTGATCAGACTGCCTCTACCAAACCTGAATGAAGCAGAAAGATGACATACTCCAGTACATCCTGTTTAAGGGTGATTCCACTCAGGCAAATAGTCTGCCTGTTGGTTGTAGGATGATACTAAAATGAAGAAAATTATCTAGCTTAGATGTTCACTCAGCCACTGTAGAAGTGTTTTCATCATTGGCTCAATTCCGTTAATCATCCCTCGATTCTTTTTTTTTTTCTGATCTTCAGAGGAAATTGCTGAAGGACAGACTTTTTTGAGATCTCCTACTGTATGCAACTGTCCATATGCACCCACAGGACAAAATAGCTTTTGAATGAAAGTTCGTTCAGTTGTCTGATATATTCTAAAAGGGATGTCGTGAAATCCATTTTCTTCTGCAGGCTAGTCCATGAGTTTCTGACTGATAGCCCCAAACTGGTCAAATCTGTCATTTTGTAATCCCATCCAGAGCTGCTTATGATCTTTTTTCTGAATTTCATTGATTACTTGACTTTTATGCTTCTTTCACAGAAGACATAAAATGAGTTTCAATTGAATCCTTAGATGGACAGTGCAGAAGGTGCTTTTCTGGAAAACTCTTACAATGCACTGTGATGTTCCAAGGAAGAGCAGAACTTTATGCAAGGAAATCAAATAGCAAACCAGTTGGATAACACATCGTATGAATCTGCTCCTTTTTCAATGATCTCATCCTGATACAATGTGAAGCAATTTGGAATCCGTCCAAACCACACACCACAAAACATATATTTGTCATCTGTCATTCTTCCAAGTGGCTAAAGCAGTCCATATAGGCCAAAGTATTTTTCAACCAAAGCCAAACAGAAGGGCCTGCTGTTCCTCCGGTTTCCCACACCGGTGGAGACAACTGGGTCCCAACTGCTGCCGGGATACACTGCCCCATGCAGTCAGTCCTGTTTAATAGTAATTCTTTAGAATGTGAGCATCTTGAGGGATGAGGTTTTGTGTCATTTTAGCAGTCCAGTGGATAGCAAAATGCATGGAACAGTGTAGGAAATGAATACAATTGGGTGAAACAATTGAAATAGAGAATAGCTACTAAAAAATGAAGCTGATAAAATCACACATGGTAATAAATGCCAAGTATTATTGTTTGAATAATAGGTTACATTTATTCAGTTCAAAATGTGTGTCAGGGACTTTCACAACTTTACATACAATACCTCATCTAATTCTCATCCCACCTCACCCCAATGAGGTGGACGGTATTATTACCTTTCTTTTAAAACTGAGAAAACTAAGACTTAGAAGGTTAAATAATCAAGTTGTTGACCTTTGGAGTATGCACACTACTTTTGGAAAATGAATCTTAAGTTCCTGATACAATCTGTTGGAAGGAAGATTAGCTTCATTTGACGTGCAGTGCTTACTTGCCGGATGGGTAGAAAACCACTGGTAGTTCCTTTACCCCCAGCGCTCCTCAGGAGCCATGCAGTCACTACTGAGGACTGGATCTGTGCAACCAGAGAACAATAGTCATCACTGCAGAGATGACCCACTGGTGTTTCCATTGCAGCATGACTGCAGTGTTTCTTTACAGAATGGTGATATTTCTGAAGGATACACTTGCCTCATAGTTGGCATCTTTTTAGATTTTGGCCTTTGGCCCTCACTCATTCAATTCACATATTCTCAAGGTAGAAGCTGGCTGCAAAAGTGCTGAGCAATACAAGTTCTAGAAATCTCCATCTCAAAACTCAGAACTCCCACTTGACATTCCAAGGGATAAAGTAGCTTCCCTACTACTGTTTACAAATATGAATATCTTATTTTTTCCCCTGGAAAATCATCAACCTGTATACATCCATCTAATGTGGGCAGAATGACTATCTTCATCAATTCCCATATAAACACCCTGCCCTTGTAAAGGAGGTTATCTTTACTGATCCAAGTGATTTTCATAATGGCTTATTATTATATGGCACCTTATTCACTAAAAACCAAAAAGAAAAAATTATATATATATATATATATATATATATGGAAAATACATATATTGCAAACTAATGCAATAAAATAAATTTAAAGTAAAATTTCAAGTGCATGTGTGCATGTTCATTTTTAAAAGTGTATTCATATACCATTTTTCTCAGATTTTCAATGAGATCCATGAGAAAAAAACAGACATAACCAGTTGGTTGAATGGCTAAAACTTTAGGAGATAAACCTAAGTATTATTTCCCTAGAGCAGCCATAACAAAGTAACAACAACTGAGTGGTTTGACCTCATTTTTACTTAATTCTATTTATAATGAGCCTATTTCCAAAATATCATCACATTCTGAGATACTGGGCATTAGGACTTCAACATATCTTTTTGGGGGAACACAATTCAATCCAAAGGAACATGTAAAGGCAATATTTAGAAAGAGGGTCAGCACAGAGGAGAGCAAGGTTTATCTCACAGGAAGGAATAAGAGAAACTGATGTCATGAAAGTCGGCAAAGAAGAGAGTTCAAGGCTGAGGAATTCAGACAGATGAAGGACAGTGTGATAGCTGTTGCTGGGAGCATTTCCAGAGTTTTGCAATTAAGGTTGTCATTTTCAGAGCATGTCCCCTCCAGCAACGTTGTCAATGTGCACAGCCTCCAGGGAGAACCTCCAGAAGTGGCAGTGGAGGAGGATGACAGCTAAAGGAAGCAGTGGGAACTGCAGAAGCTCTCAGGAACCGCCCCCCTCGGCCCCTGCAGCAAATAAATAATTGAAAACCCTGCCCAGCCATTCAGGGACATTTATCTAGCCTTATTTTGCCTTGTCACTTATACACATCTTCATTTGCCATGTGCTGCTACTACACCAGGCTGCTTGATATTCCCTTACTGTGGTCCATAACAGTGCTTCTTAAACTATTTGTGGTTTAAAAAAGAAGTGCTTCCCCTCCCACTCCAATCCATTGTGGATCAATACATTACTAAAACACAACACAAATTAGCAGAATATGAAATTTTAAAAAAAAGACTTACAAAATACTAACATCATCATCATTATTATTATTAGACTTAATAGACATTATCTTACCCTGTCAAAGGGCTAAAAAAGTTTCTAAATGCTTCCTCTCACTTTCTGTACTTATTGGAGAATGGTAGCATTCTGATGGATGGCCACTAGTCCATAGACCACTTGGAGTAGCACTAAAGCACTACCAGCACTAGCATTTTTGTTGTAGTTGTTTTTTACAAATCAATTTTATTAATACATATTAATAAAGCAGAGCTTGGTCCAAAGTGTACAATGAATAGTATTCAGTATACTCACATAGTTGTGCATTCATCACTTCAATTATTTTTAGAGCATTTTCATTATTCCAGTAATAAATATAATAATATTAAAAGGTAAAAATCAACCAACAAAACACACAAACAAAACTCATCACCTTTCCATCTGTTTCCCCTGCAATACATAGCTGCTATTTTGTTTCATTCTTTCTGGTTTATTTATATTTATATTTTGTGAAAACAGTCTTAGTTATGCAATGTCACCCATATTTGTATTTTACATAGAGCTTCACTATCTTATACAGTCCCATGTTACAGATTTTAGCTTCTCTTCTAGTAATATATATGTCCTTAGGTTTGCCTTTCAATCACTGTCATACCCATATAATAGCTCTGCTAGTCACAAACACTACCATGTGCTACCACCATTTCCATTCATTTCCAAAGATTTACCAACAACCTTTTAATCAATTCTGAACAGATAAACCATCAGCTTTCTATTCTCTACCCTCATTCTATTTTCTGGTGACCTATATTCTAACTATTAATTCCACGTGTTTACATAATATATTTAGTTCACAATAGAGAAATTATACAGTATTTTGCAGCACTTGAGCTTTTATATTTCACTTCAAAACTACCCATTACACTGCCTTCCTCTAACTTTTCTTCTAAAAACAAACTGTTCCTTTTGAAAACTCTGACCTAACTTCAGTCTCATTACTCACCTCCTTTGTTCAGAATTATCCTCCGTATATCATGGACTTCTCTACTTCTCACCTTAGCTTAACTGTTCCTCCTGCTGAGACTATTCTCCCCTAAATCATATCTGCTCAGCCAAATCCACCTACTTTTTACAATTCAGGATGGCTCCCTTCATCCAAAAAGCTTCTCTGGTTCCCACCACACAGAATTAATATCTCCCATGGCCATTTATTTATGTCTCATTTTATCATCTAAAACAATGTATTTTAAAAGAAGCATTCATGCATTTTTCTTTTTAATCAGTATAATGAAAAGCTACTGGAGGACTTTATATCCAGGAGACACAGAAAAATTGTTTTGTTAAACAAATTGGACTAAATGGGAAGAATGGCCAGGAGTGTGACAACCTAGTTGGTACCTGCGAGGGTCCCTGACTGAACATACCCAGCCTACTCAAGCACTGTGTTTGTTTGCTTCCTGGCCCTTATTTTTCATCCCAAAATTTCAGTAACAATTTTCTGTTTCTCTCTCCTAAAAACTCAGTTTTAGAGACCCTTGGGATGTCATGTTCTCTCCAAGAGTTCAGGGTTCTATTGATAAAGGGGGAGTATTTAATGCCCCTTTAGTGGAAAAAAAAAACACAAAAAACAACCTTCATGTTTAAACTTGAAATTTAAAAGAAACTCCACCATTTATGCTATGCCATTTATCATTTCCCATGTGATAGACTGTTGCAGTAACAATTCACACCTTTTTCTTGCCTTCCTGTATTCCTCATTGAATAATTACTTACACACTGACACTGGGCTTGGTCATGTTTGGCTAATGGGAAAAATAGTAAATGTGACCCAAGCAGGTTCTTCAAAAATATTTGTGCACTGGGGCTTAACTTTAGATACCCCTGCAACTTTTTTTTTTAATTTCTATTTTTATTTTTAAGGAGCTTTAGGTTACATAAATGTTACATAAAAAATATAGGGGTTTCCTGTATACCCCACCTCCTCTCCCTCCCACACTTTCCCCCATTAACAACATTTTTCATTAGTGTAGATACATTTATTACAAAATTGATGAACATATATTGAAGCATTGTTACTATAGTTTACATTATTGTCTATACTTTGTACCACACGATTTTATAGGTTTTGACAAAATGTATAATGGCCTGTATCTGTCATTGCAATGTCATACAGGACAATTCCAATGTCCCCAATATGCCCCATGTTGCACCTTTTCTTCCCTCTCCCTCCCTTGGAGGCCATTTGTATCATTATAGCAATGATCCAAGTTCTTTCATTACTAGAATAATAATAAGTCTAATACTCTCGCAACTTTGAGCTGCCATATAAGCAAGGCCAGGCCAGCCTGCAGGACTGCCAGTGGCACAGTTGCTCCTGTCTCACAAGCTAATAGCCAAATGCCCGAATATGTGCCCTTGTTGACAGGCTGCTGATAACAGAAACAGAAGTGAGACCAACAAAAGCATTGCTCGGCCAATTCTAGCCCACTTGCTGATCTGCATAAACGTGAATTAAATAAATGATGGTTGTTTTAACCCACTAAGTTTGAGTGGTTTGTTATACAGCAAAAGCTAACTGATACAAGCATTCTCCCAGTTAATCTAGCTACAAAGGTTACTGTTTAATCAGAATGGACTCTAGATCTTGTAACTTTCACCGCTGCATCTTCAAGTATAATAATATTCATTCTTTGTAGAGATTGTAGATGGAGGTATAGTTATACTTAGGAAGGAATAAAAACCACATTAAAGTTGATTGAGCATCCAGTCAGTGCCAAGAAATATATTAGGTGCTGTTATGGATTGAGAACCCATAAAAAGATATGTTGAAGTCTTTACTCCCAGTGCCTCAAAATATGACCTTGTTTGGAAATAGGCTCATTACGAATGGAATTAGGTAAGTTAAAATGAGATCATATTGGAGTAGGGTGGGATCCTAATCCACTATGACTCCTGTCCTTATTAGGATAGAAGAGATACAGAGGTAAAGACACACAGAGGGGAATGCCAAGCAAAGAAAGACGATGAGACTGGAGTTATACAACTACAAACCATGAAGGAATTGCTAGCCACCACCAGAAGCTAGGAAAAGGTAAGCAAAGATTACCTCCCTAGAATCTTCAGAGAGACAATGTCCCTGAAGTCCCCTTGATCTGAAGACTTCTAGCCTCTAGAACTGTGAGAGAATAAATTTCTGTTGTTTGCATCACCCGGTTTGTGGTAATATTTAAATGACAGCCTTAGGAAACTAATGCACTTTTCAAATCCATATTTAAAACGCATGGATGTGTTTGAGAGAGCACAAAGACTAGCAGGGGTGCAGGCCTCAATTTTCTCTTTTACATTTTGATTCTGAGGCCCTGGACATGTAGAAAAAATAAATCTTTTTCCCAATCTCTTTGGTCCTTCAGTTAGGGAAATCACTACCAGCTACTTATAATAATTGTCCCATACAATAGATACATGTCTAGGTGCATAAGCAGAAAAGAAAATTGTGGAAAGAGGCAAAATTAGCCAGAGACTTACCATAAAAATTATCAGGAAAATTATGGAGTTACTATCCTTTAGTGCTGAGGCAACCCTGGATTTGCAAGGCTTGTACCAAAGAACATGTTACATATAAGGATTTCTTTGAATTTTAAACAAAAAAGCTATGTGGTAATTGAATACAACCTAATGATAATTTCCAGGGTAATAATTCTCTTTGGAAGAGTTCTTTGACTTGTATTAAATTAGAGTCTGATTATTGATATATTATATACAACATAATTGATAGCAATACTTCTCTCCCACCTTGTACGCTCTAGGAAATAAAGTCTTACAATGGACTAAAATTTCAGAAATGCACTTTTATTCAAAATGATCCTCTAAAGTCATTGATATGATAGGAAGTTTCTCTTTCATTCATCACCCTGTTGTAGGAGGTATTTCAACTATTTGTCTGACAGTACTCCAAGGAGAAAAGCAGCTGAAATAGAAAAATTGTTTCTAGTATTCTTAAATAAACAACATTATGAATCTTGGTAGATCATAATAACCTTAGGAAACTGAAAACATGTCATGTTCTTGGTATTTTGATAGCATTTCTTCTTTTTAAAGCATGGTTAGAGAAAGATTTCCATTATAAAACAGTGGATAGCTACTTTATTAGATTCTTATATTGAAAAACTTTAAAGGATTAAATCCTTACTAGATTTGACTATATATACTAGTTAGAAATCGATAAGTTTAGATCAGTTTGTAATTAATTTAAACAATTGGGTTGCCGACACTTTTTAAAAGGGAATAACAATAAATTGCTTCCAAAGTGATGGAATTAGATGCATTAATGTACCAGAAATTATGAGCAAGTTTTCAATGTAGTGGCGTAAATCAAAGATTGTGCTTTTAAAGTATATCCAAAATATAATGATGTTAAATATTACTTTTATCAAATAGATCAGATACTTTAAGTTGATTGGCATTTATATACATGAACAACAAATATTACTGCACATTTGAGTTAATTTTGGAAAGAAGTATACTTTTATATTGGTTGAATTGGCCTGATTAATTCTTCCTTCTCAAGATATTTTTAAAATTTTCTTCAGAATTCAAGTTTTTTTCCAGAAATCATATTGTATTAAAAAATTATCTCAGTTTCTTTATATCAACAGCCCTCCAAAAGCCTGAAAATTTGTAATAGGCAAAATTTCAGTAATATGTCTTTCAATTGCCAATATTTCTGAAATCAAACTTATTTTTCCGTGTGTGTTTGAGGTTAAGCAAAGAGTTAGGACCATCCCCTACAACATCTGCTTACCTCTGTAGAAGCAAAGCTATGGAGAGGTGAAATAGAGGGGAACAAAAGCATATTGCTTATTTAACCATTGTAAAAACTGTATACCTCTATATAAGATTTAGTAAAGAATACCATGGAACAAATTTCTATAGCTATTCATTTAAAAATATATATAAATATGAAGCTTTAAACAAATTGTCTAGTTACTTTAAAGGGGTTTAAATGGAATAATATATATAAAAATAATAAGAATATAAGGTGATGAAACGTTTTTTATATATATGCATGGTCGAATTAAAAGCAATGGGAAGGAGCTGAGGTGGCTCAGGTGGTTGAACCCCTGTCTTCCACATGGGAGGTTCCAGGTTCAGTTCCTGGTGCCTCCTAAAGAGAAGATGAGCAGACACAGAGAACACTCAGCAAATGGACAAAGCAAGCAGACAGGGACTGCAAACAAAGAGGGGGGCATAAGTAAATAAAATAAATCTTTGGGAAGCAGTTGTGGCTCAAGCAATTGAGCTCTCATTTACCATATGGAGGATCTGGGTTCGGTCCCTGGGTCCTCCTGGTAAAAAAAAAGAAAAAAGGCATCCCAGACCTGCATGGAATAGAGAGGCACAGGCTCACGCACAGTGAAACGATGCACCAAAAACAACGATGATGCAATCAGATAGAAAATATAAAAATAAAAAAATAAAAGGAATGGGGACAGGAAGCAATTGGCACAAGCAATTTAGCTCCCGCCTACCACATGGGAGGTCTGGGTTCTGTTCCCAGTGCCTCCTAAAAGGAAGACAGACAGACACAGCAAGTGCAAATAATGAGGTAGTGAGGCTAAATAAATTAGCTAATTAATTAAATCTTTTTAGAAACTAAACTAAAAAAAATAAAAAGAATGGCGAGTAGATGTGGCTCAAGCAGTTGAGCAACTGCTTTCCACATGGGAGGTCTCAGGTTCAATTCCCAGTGCCTCCTAGAAAAACTTAAAACAAACAACAAGCAAAACAAATGAAAAAACCAACTCAGGGGAGCTGATGTGTATCGGTGGTTGAGAGTCAGCTTCCCACATACAAGGTCCCAGGTTCAATCCCTGGCGCCCTCATACCTAAAAAAAAAAAAAAAAGGAAATAGAATTAGAAATCATGAGAATGACATATTTCGAGGCTTGGAAGAGATGAATTTTGAATCTGATTTTTTATTCTCAAGAGTAAATATTTCATATTGCCTGTTTGGTAATAAGGTAATCATTATTTTTATTGTTACTTGATAAAAATACGTAGGTTGATTGGGGGTGGAAGGCAAATACTGTCTTCACCTATAATTAAGAGATGAAAAGGTAAATAGATGTAATGTAGTCATGAATAAAAGTAGATCAGTTTTATAGCTAATGAGATGTTTGTTGACTATTGTGGGCTATGTGTTAGCATGATAATGCTACTTAAAGTGGGTTAATCTGGCATCTTTACGTAAAATCTGCAAAATAAAATGGAAAATGCTAATAGAATACTGCAAGTTTGAGAAGTTGGGTTTCTGGAATATAGTTATAGCTATGGAAATACAAACAATGAGTGAAATCTTAAATTTTTAGAGAGAAATAAAGTCATGGCTTGGTAGCCAAATAGAGGTGGGTAGCAGGTGAATAGAAAATAGCACCATCTAAAGCACTCACTAAGTGGTGGGTATTAGGGATGCTAATAGATAGGGAGAATTTGGAAGGATCCTTACTTGGATGAGAAAGATAACAAATGCATTTGCAAGTTGAGAAATTATGAGGTAATAAGTAAAAGAACTGAGTTTCTGTGCTGAAGCTGCAAATTTGGGAATTATTCACTACCAAATATCACCTGAGGTCCCTTATAAAAGAGAAAGGAAAGGATATCAGAAACTAGTATTGGGAAGAAAGGAAAGTAAATGGAGAAAAACACACACAGTATCACAGAAGTCAAGAAAGGTGATTTGAGGAGCAGATTAGTAAGTAGTCAGCAATGGCAAATTCAGATAAATAAAGCAGGATTTTGTGGGGAGAACATTACAGGAAAAGCTACAGAACAGTTTAAATACGGTTATTATGGAGGAAATCAAATTCTATGGCACTATGGAGCGAATATGCAATGAGAAATTGGAACTGACAGTTAAGAAAACTTATTTAGAAAGCTTAGATATAAAAGATAAGGGGAAAATGACAATATTTTGAAAAGAAAATGAAAGCTACCCTCCTTCTCTCCTCTTCCTAATTTCCCAACATAAGAAAAAACAACCGAGACACTTTTTTTCCTGTTAGAGAGTGGAAAAAATAAACTTTGGGGAGAATGAACAAATTTTGAGAGGAAGCATTGTAGAATATTGCATGAAAGGAAGAGTGCAAGAGGAGGAGAAGGAGAAAAGAGGAAAAGAAGGAGAACCAGGGAAATGTCACCCAAGGGCCTTTCACCTGTTTTCAAGATGTATCATCAAATAAAATCAAAGACTGAAAGCAGCTTGGGCTTCATCATGGAAAAAAAAAACAAACTCAAACAGGTGAGATGGAGAACATGAATTCACAATCACTTGAAGGGACAGTTGTGATTCAGACTGGACCCAGTTAGAGAAGAGTTCTAACTATTAATTCTGAACCAAGTTAAGACTAATGGGTTCTCAGAGTTCCAATAGCATTATTTTTTTACCTGTGTTTAATAGGCATAAATGAAATGTTTCAAGTTGTTGAGAATTGAGGTTCACGGGATGGCAGAGCAAGAACTCTACTCTCCTGAAATGAAAGGCATCAAAGGAGAGAATGCATTGGCACTCAGGGTATTTCCAGAGATAAGAGTTTCATGAATAGTGTGGTGGTGGCAATGTGAGAATTATTGGAATATAGACGTCTTATGAAATAAAGTATTGAGACAGATACCATACTGGGACATTCAGGCGATGAAAAAAAAAATCTTTTCTGGGGAATGGACCAGTGAGGAAGAAAAAAAGCTACAGAGCAGATTCATATTCAGGATGTGAAGATAGATAAAAAAATTCAAAGATGAAAAAATCATTGCAGTATACACACATAAACACATACCCAAGTAGGACGGTATAAAAGATGAACGTAATATTCCTTTGTAGGCATGGACATATAAATGTATATAGGAAGGATGTTCTCTAAGGTTATGGTTAGTTTTTAAATAATACCCACAATTTAAAGCGCTATGCTAAAATACATAGCTTTTGGGCCGGCTCAATAGCCCAGTGGATAGGGCGCCGGCATACCACATGGGAGGCCCCGGGTTTGATTCCCGGGGACCTCTCCTAGCGGGCAGACCGCCTTGAGAATGGCAAGCTGCCATGGGCGGGCCAGAGCCGCCGTGGGCAGGGCAAGAAGCTGCCACAGACAGGGCAAGAGCCGCCACGGGCAGGGCAGGTCGCCCGCGAATGGAGCGCAGCCAGCCACCCGCGAACTGAAAGCCGGCTGTGAACGGACGCAGAGACCGCCCACAAGCGGGGAAAGCCGCGCCTGCGCAGTGACCACTCTCGGCGTGTCGCCGCAGCGGGGGGAAGGGGAGATATGTAATAAAATAAATAAATCTTTAAAAAAATAAAATAAAATAAAATAAAATACATAGCTTTTAGCAACTACAGCTTTTATCTTTTTAATTTGTCTATAACTCTAAAGACTTTTTTTGTGTGATAATCCCTTTCAATTGGAAGTTTGAATAAAAACACCACTATATAAACAGGATGTTTACCTGACTATCATGTCTACTTAGCACATATATCTTAAAAAAGTAAACAGCATTGCTTAGAAATACAACTATATCAATGCTTATTAATAGATATTTTTATTACTGCTTTCTATCAATATATTTTTGACTTTGAAAATAGTTATTTTCCCAATCAAAAACTTTTTAAAATTTCTCCCACACTAATTTTGACTGAATTATTTATTGTAATATAAATTGACCCAGTTAAATTTATACAATATCATTTACACTTTTAATAATATGACAGTTATTGCCACTTGCCTACCTAATGTTGAGTCTTATTTTTCTTATTACTTTAAAAAAAATTTTTACACTCTTTTAGATAGCCTGCCTATGAGGCATAGTTCTAGACAATGATATTTAAGCAGAAATTCCTTCAGTGGGGGGGGGATTCCTCATAAAAAGCTATTGCTTTCTGCTTTATTGTTTTTCTAATTAAAAATTACTAAACTGTGACAATTATATGCATATCAAAGATATAGCTCCTTTATGTCTCAGCCTATATGTACTTTTGGTCTTTGCTGGTCTCTTTTTGCCTGCCTGGAAAAACACTTAATGCTGGGAGATCGAGGAACATTTCCATCCCTGGAGAAGCAAGCCACACAGTAAGACAAATAGAGAACTAGAGCAGGGGAGACCTGGCATCTGAGTAGCCATACGAGCAATTACAGCTTATCTCTAAACTCTAAATTACTTAAAATAAGTAAATAAATAAAACTCTCATTTGCTTAAGTCACTGTACAGACAAAGTCAATCAGAACTCGTATTTAATGTTGTTGTTCAGGATCAAATATAATTGTGATGACATATTAAGTCAAATATTGAGATGTGATATTGAAGCAGGCTAGTAAAATAGGGAAGCAACAGATGGATCTGGAACCTGGCAAAAGTCCATGTGGCTATCAATACCCCCAAGATGGCTACTGGAAGACTCTCACAGATTCTGCCTTTTGGAACGAGATTTCCCCCAGAAGCCCGGAGAAGCCCCAGATATTCTCCAGGGGCCTTATCATTGGGCCCTCCTGGAGCATTGATGGGTGGGGTAATCAATCAAAACAGCAAACAGCTGGGACTCCTCCCATGTCATTAGGAAAGAGGTAGAATAATTAATGGTTTAGAAAGGAAGTGCAAAGGCCTTTTGGTCTCTCTTGTCTTCTGTGCCCTGCTCTAACCGTGTCCTCCTGGCATGGAAAAACATGCAAGTAAAACCTGGGCATTTATAATTCATAATGGGAAATTATAATTCATAATGGGAAATTATAGTCTGTAAATTCATCCTCTTTATCACTCTTCAGCCCCTTCCTCTCTACCTAGGACCCATGATCTTTTATTTCCTCCCATTTCTCCTTCTTCCCTACCTTAATAAATTACTGGCCTAATCAACACAGCCTGCTCTTGAAATTCATTTCCTGCAGTTTAGCCAATGTCCTAGACAAAATGCAGTTACAATATTAATAAAAATAATCTATCTTATCAGTCAATCATGTTAACAGCTTTGAATTAGCCACTAATACTAACAAATATCCTTGCCAGTATCTTCAAAATTAAGAAAAGTTTTATCTTTTTGGCAGTTTTCAAAAATTTCTTTTACTCAATTTTCAGAAAGCACATCTGGATTCTATTATAGGATGAGTGGGTAAGCTAAATAGGATGATTACCAAATAAGTAAAACAAAAGCCAGGATTACATATTGACTGTTAAAACTAAGTTAGGTGGAAGAGCGACTGATTTTCTCTTTTCAGACAACTAAGCACAGAAGGAGATATAAAAATTAGCACAAGTAGGAAGCTTTAGGAGCCTTCTGACTGTTTGCAAGACCTTCTTTGAAACTCTGAAGACATAGATGCTTGATTCACCTAAGAATCAGAACCATAAGAGACAAGCTGATTCATTGAAGAGTTTCCTAATGCTTCTATGTAAATTAAATGACCATTTTCTCCCCATGGGTGGTCTTAGAAATAATGAATTAAGGATATATAAAGAAACATAACATACTTAGAGAAAATTTTGTTGGGCCATTTCTGGAACTCTTAGTTTGCTTAGAGTTTAAAGTGAAATCTGTGACTTTGACAATTATATAAATTCCACCATGCTCAGCTGATGCAGAACAAGGTTTAAAGCCATTTTCCAAAGGCTTTAGGTACTTTAAAGTGAACAGAGCCTTTACTTCACAGCATGACTTCCTTATTCAAGAATAAAATAGAACTTGCAGAGCAGCAATAAAAATGATACCAAATAAAAGGCTGTGCTTTGTTGAGTGGGGTAAGAGCCCAGAGCAATATTTTAATTCAGGCAGAAAAAGCAAAAGTTCCACATTATTGGTCGGCCACAGCACTTTTTGCTCAAAGAGACACATCGTTCCTGTGATGAATATATGCATGGCAAAGAAGCATCTCTCTCATGTCTTAGCCTCTGAGGAGGAATATTTTCAAGATAGCGTTCTCTATGAAAATAGGGAAAGAGGCGCATAGGTTTGGATAAGGTAAATTCTACAAATACCAAAATGATATTCCTGTTTGTCACCAGTAAATAAACTCCCTGGGGGGGCGGGGGGCGGCAAAGATATCAGTGTGACTTCATAGATTTAACCTCACAGGCTTATACTGCTTCTGCCATGTCCCTTAGTGGGGGTAGTTTATCTGTGAATGTTTATTTCTTGGACTTTTGACAAGGCACTTTATACCTGACTGGTAGGATTTCATACTGGGGCATTGGAAAAACTTCACTCTCAGCCAGATTCCAGCTATAAATCATTACCTAAAATATGGGCGAAAAAACTTGAAGGAGAAGGAAAAATTATGGTATTAACTATTTGATATGTGGATCAGTTCAATATAAATATTAGAATCACTTCATATATCTGAAAGCTTCCTAAAAGTAACAAAATATTGCAACATCTAAAATAGTATATCTCAGTAAAAATTTGATGTTTATTTTCTGCTCATCAGTCCCTCTTTCTCTTTTCAACCCACAAAATCTCATTAGCACATATAATTAACACTGTGCATGATTTTATTCAAAGTTCAAATATATGGATGAATTGATGCTTCCACTTAGCTCCATCAGTACTTCCTGGTTTCCCTCCATGTCATCATTAGTCTGAACTTGTGTTCTATTTTCATGTAAGGCACTCCATTAATACTAGCCATATATTGGACTAGAATTTTTATCAGAGTATACTATTTTAAGCTTCTTGTTCATATATAAGATATTGCTCAACCTAAACAGTCCCAGAAGTGAAACTATGCAATTAATATACCTATGTACTGAGAGCTATGCCTACAATCACGGATCTAGAATTTGTTTGGACTTGGACTGAGTTTTGTATAGTTTCTTTTAATTCCTGAACTTAAATTCTTTTCAAAATCATGAAAGCTGGGCAATTTTGAAGGCATGGGAAAACTGGATGGCCAGGCTAATCTTAGGGAAAACTGGAGGATTTTCTTATAGTGTCTCTGATTAGTTCATACTCCCTATTTAATTTTTCATCTTAAAATTCCTAGGGCTAAAAGTCACTCCACAAACCTTGCAGTTGTGCCTTTTACCCTTCTACATCTATCCAAATGTTTATCAAATCTATAATTCTAGCCCTAGTCTCTGGCTTTTTTTTTTTCTGTCTGTCTGCTTTAGAGAGGACTACTTCACATCCAGTGAAATTCAACAATATTAAGTGCAAACATGCTTTTGAGATACATTCATGATGTTATGAGTATCAGTGGCCAATTCCTTTTCATTGTGGAGTTTCGTTCCATTGTATGGGTAAACCACAATTTGCTTATTCTTGCAAAAGTTGATGGTTGTTTGGGTAGTTTCCAGTTCTTAGCAATTATTAATAACGCTGCTATATTTAGTCAAGTCTTTTTGTGGACATTCATTTTCATTTCTCTTTGGCATATACCTAGGAATAGAATCACTGGGTCATATAGTAAATGCATGTAAGGTAAGGGTTGGTATTTATTTTTTAAAATGTAATTCTCAATCTATGATAAAAGATAGTTGACATTTTTGTTTAGTTTGTTTCTTGGTTTTGTATAAATTTCTAGTCTACTATAGACAAAACTTCTATAAGATATGAAAATTAATTACTAGTAAATGAAATTAAAGTATTAGAGATTTACAAAATAGAAGCCAAATTATTTTTATTATTAGATTCAACACCTAAAAATTCACTCTCTTAAATTGTAAGAAAGGTTCATAAATTCTTACTCTCATTTTCTGTACTTATCACATCATGGAATGAAAACAAACTGCTCAAGCATCATCAACTATCTGAACCATATTTTGAATAACAGTAATATACAGGGTATTTGCACATAGTAATACTTGGATATACTCATTCCATGGATATATTATGAATTTTGCTATTAGTAAGTGGCTTGCAGGTAGGTCAAGATAGACATACCTTCCTTCAGAGTCTCCCTTATTGGATACCAAATGAATAAAAGATGAGAACAACAATTTATCTTAAAATCAAATATAATTAACAAAGAAAAAGGTAATGCTTATCATCACAAATTTTTAAAAGTTGCCTGAAAATAACAAACAGAAGATTTTAGAATCCACTTAGTATAGTTTTTAACACTGTAACTATCCCCCTCCCAAGAATTTGGAGAAAAATGAAGGACATAGGTGTGCCTAGGAAAAATCAAAGAAAATCTCTAAATAGTAAAATTCTGTATATATTGCTATAGGCAATATATGCTCAGCATAGGCAAGTTAGTCAACCAGAGCAGGCTGTTTTCCCGACCAATTGTTCTAAGATAGAGAAAGAAGCTAAAGCCTACAGGAGGTAGTTATGGGCCTGGCTGGGAACAGAGGGTTCTAATACAGAACTTTCATGATGATTTTAAAAGAAAGAGTGAAATCAAAGTCCCCCATCAAATACAGTATGAAGCTTTGGCTGTGTTTCCCTTTTCCTTACAACTCAGACTGTAAAAATATTGGCCAAGTGCAACACAACCCAGAAAAAAAAATAGGTCATAAGTAATGTGGAAGAGTCTCTTTATAGAATTATCTTCAATAAGCCTGAGCAAAAAAAATTTTAAGAAAGGATAAGAACAAGAGCAGAAAAAAGGAAGGGAGCATAAAAGAAATAAGGATAGGAGTAAGGAAGGGAAAGTAGGAAGGAGAGGGGGAGGAAGAAAATCAGAAAGAAATAGGGAGAGAATATCATATGCAACAGAAAGATAAAAAGGAAGAAAACCTAAATCTTAAAACGGAATCTTTCTTAAAGATGTTTCAATTTTATAAAGAACTATTAAACACACAAATTTATTAGAATAAGTGCTCAAACATGAAATGATAAAATTGCTTATATAGATAGCAAATTGGAAGGACTCATTAAAAATATGAATCAAAACTATAAATTAATGATTTATTAAGTGCAGAGAAACAAGGAACAGAACTGACCCAGCTGAAAATCAAATTTCTGGCATGCAGGATTGGCTTGAAAAAATCATACTGAATAAAGATGAAAAATGCATAGCAAGATTAGAAAAATTAGAGAAAAGGTGATAAATACAGATTAAAAAATCAATTTATAAATAATTTGTGTCTATTGTTATAGACAAACCAATGAAGAAGAGCTATTTAGGAGAAATTTGTATTGATGGATCTGCTGATTTTAAGGATACACTTTATAAGGCTAAAATTGTTACCAAATGATCATTTCCATATTTATTCTCAATAAATTATGGAATTTCAAAAATGAAGGCTAAATCAGCCACTTTGGAAGAAAAATTATAATGCCTGTAAGAGGATAAAGAAAACCCATTTCAGACTTCTCCACAAAATCTGTCTTGGAAAATATTGGTATAAATTTGTAGAATGTTTGGAAAAAATCTTTGACACAACTCCCTTCTGAATTTATTTCCCATTATGGTAATAAATAGTTGCATTTGCTAACTAATTTTATTCCCTGTTTTCGATATTATATGAAAGTTCTTTGTATGATGAGATGCAAATGCAAATAGCCAGCCAGAAGAGAATGCATGAAAGGACAGCTTTGTTACATCAAAGGCTCTGGAAGGGGAGAGGGGAGAAAGATGGCAGTGGAGGGGCCCAATGGACTTACCTAACCTAGGCTCCTACAAGGATCCCGGGATGTGGGTCCCAGGCCCTTGATTTTATTGGGACCCAATAAAGGGAGGGGTAGACATTTCCATCAGATCCTGGGGATTGGAAGTTTCAAACTATATATTTTGAAAAGTAGTAGTGGCAAAGCCATTTGGAGAAGCTGAGGGCAGCTTCTTATCATCCAAGCCATACAGGCCTTGCTAGTAAATTATGTGGCCCAAAAGGGCAAGGACACGTTTGAGAATAAGTGACAGAGGCTATTTGGGAAAGGTAAGGGTGACTCTTATCATTTAAACCATATGGAGGTATATGCCCAGGGCAGGGCTAGCTGGGATGATCACTCAAAAGGAGAATTTATTTATAACTAAGCCAGGCAGGAAGACAGGGCACCAAATATAATTTCTTTTATGCCATCACACCCCTGATTCAGGCCAAATGGTGGAATATACTTTCTGGCCTCCTCAGGTTTGGTTGAGGTCAGGTGACTAGTTCTGGCCAATCAGCTGAAAGCAGAAAAGATGTTGCCACTCTCAAGTGAGTACTCAAGTACTCAAAACTCTTGGGTATGTTTCCAAAGTATACTGTGATGAGAGACATGTTGAGTTACAACTATATTTTTCAATATGTTGGGAAGTAGCAACATGTGACTGTTGAATAGAAGAAATGTGGCCTGTATGATTCAGGAACTGATTTTAAATTTTATCTAATTTCAACTAATTTAAGTTTACTGTCATGTGGCAAGTGGAGAACTTTAGACAGTGCCACTCCAGAGGCATCTTTTTCCTATGGTGTCATGTTGAGCCTGAGTTTGTCAGCCTTAGGCTCAGAAGTGAGTACAATGAAAACAATCCCCTGCTGACCTGCCATAACATCTAGCATGAGAGGTAGTAAAGGTTTGTTCTTTTAAGTCTCTAAGATTTTTGTTGTTGTTTTGACAATATAACCTCCCCTATTCTGATTTTCACACTCAAGTAAGATGATTTTATTTCAAGCTAATAAGCATACATTCTCACAAGTAAAAGAACTCAAAATATAGTAATAATGTAATTTTCATGAGGGAAACAAATATAGCTTCTTGTATTCTAAATATAGCCAAATATTAACTAAATCAATGAACTCAGTAATATTTGAGTAATAAAAAGTCCTGTTGATAAAAACTGATTTGAGTAAAACATATATATTCAATGTATATGCAATATCTATATATCTCTATATATACATATATTCAATATATACCTTGTGTTAATTTCTCACCTGCTAAAACAAATAACATGTAATGGATTGGCTTAAACAATGGAAATTTATTGGCTCCAGTTTTGAGACCAGTAGAAGTCCAAAATTG
>PVKH010003225.1:0-25363 GCA_004027955.1 Chaetophractus vellerosus
GCTTGCCTTTTTGCCCGCCCGTGGGGGCTTGCCTTCTCGAGGCAATCTGCCCATTCAAGGAGGCCCGGGGACCGAACCTGGGGCCTCCCATGTGGTAAACCGGCGCCCTACCAACTGGGCTATACAGCCGGCCCCTCATATGGAATTTATAATGACTCCTGAGTATATGTCTTGGATAATTATTATGACATAATTGAGATTGATAATTCAGGAAAACAACCAGGTTTTGGATGGAATTTAATGTTGGGCCTTCAGGTGGAAATATTTAGTAACTTAGTAGCTGAAATATGGGCCAGCTCTTCAATAAATATTTACTGAATGCTTATTACATATGCTGGATTCAGGGTGTTGAAAGTTGAACAAGATATACTTTTCTCCCCTAAAGAAGGCACAGTACAGTGGGTGGAGACAGAAATGTGATTATAATACAGAAGAATTCTGATAGCCTATGGACTGGGTGGTAGGAGAGCATAGGAAAGAGAGAGATGAGCTCGGGTTGAGTGGTGAGATCTTCACAGGACAAATGATACACAATTTTCACAGTCTGAGAGGGCTGGATGTGAATGATGTTGTAGACTGAGAGAACAGAAAAGGTACTGGGGTGTGAAAGAGCACAGAACCCCTAGTGAATGATAAGTCATTCTGTGTGGTTGGAATACAGAGCAAGCAACTTCATATCTGCAACAGTGCACAGGCACCCCTTGGGGATGTGATTGGTGGGGCAGCACTTCTCTAGATTGGCCTTTTCTGCTCAAAGTTGTCTAACAATTATTGCCTGAGTAATGGTTCTCAATTAGTAATGCGATCAGTCAGAGGATCTATATATACAACTTCATAAAAGCTTCAGGGACATTCACAGAATTGCTTCCTTCATTTAAACAAAAAGCCGGCATTGTTTGGGAGACCCAGGATTTTGGATTGAGTGATTGGTGGAATAGTTTGTTATATCAGAGTTGGTTTTAAAGTAGTTTATCTACTCTACTGTTATTTAACTTTCCAAAGGAGGTTTTTTTTCTCCACAAGGAGAGGTTGCAGAGTGACACAAGAAATACTTTTTGAATTTAACTCAGGAGTTAATTTCTTTACATTTTTCTTAGTAGAGAATAGGCTTGGTTTGTAACTGTGAATACCAAATTGTTTCAGAAAAGAGGAATTATACTCTGACAGTTTATGAAACTCAGTAAGACATGGGCTTCTTTAGAGGCCGTCTCTTTTTCTCCTCCATCTCCTCCCCTCCCTTTCTCATTGACGCTCCGTTCCCCTGTCTGTGAAGCTTGGCTCCCAGCCAGAGGATGTGTTCTATAGGTCCCTGCCAAGCCTGGATAAAGTAAACTTGGCAGATATCCAAGTGGAGGGGGTTGATAGCGTCTGCAGGCTCCTGAAATAATATGCAGTTTATAATTTATTCTTTAATGAATTAGATGGTCTCCCCAAATGTATAGTACAGTGTGAGCAAAGGATTTTGGCAATATCTGTTATTCTATGATACATTTCAGTGGTAGAAATAGTAATTTAATTCAGCAAAATTTTGTTTGAATAGCCACCATTTATAAGGCACGGTACTAGCAAATCAGTAAAATTAAATGTAAACTTTTCATTTCTTCACATCATTCCAGAAACTAGTCATAAAGATTATTAAGTTGTGTGGTCATTTGCATTATAAAACCCCAAATCATTGCATGGACTCTATCCAGCCTTTTTTTTTTTTTTAAGTACCGGGAATGGGGATTGAACCCAGGACTTGTATGTGGGATGCTGGTGCTCAACCACTGAGCCACATCGGCTCCCCTGAGTTGTCAAACAATTTTTGATTACGCATATGCACATTTATCTGTGGCACAATTTCTTTTTGTGATTTGGTGCCCTGTCTCCTGTTGGGGTTCTTACCCTGAGGATGGGTTGCCTGCTACCTGCCCCAAGAGGGCATTGGTTGATTAGACTGGCTCTGCTCTCTCAAGCCAAGGCCTATTTTAAAAAGTCGGATGAATTATCCACAGTTTAAAATAGATTTGATATAACACCGATATAACCTTCAGTTTTTTTCAACTTCTGATATTCCATTGACAAATATGAGGGCTAAATAAGATCTATTTTCTCTTGGTATTTACTTCATCATATGAAATATTTATTTACTTGGATTACTTTAATAGTTATTTGAGAAATTCCTAATCATTGAATACCTAGAAAAGCAAAAACTTATTGGAATAAGAAAGGGTATTACATACATGAATAATATCAATTTGGTGAATTTTAAATGTCTGGGGAGAAATGCACTTAAATTTACACCCTTAAGTTTATGTAAGAAAATGCAATTTTAGGAAAGGAAAAAAAGTGAAAATGATATTGTCATGCATTTAGTACTGGTGTTTAAATTTGTGGGTCATTTTACTCAACCATTTCTAAATAATAATTACCTTTTATTACTATTTCAATTGTGTCATAAGCACTTTAGGAAAAAACATTATAATTTAAATGTAGTTACGGGTACTGATTTGGCTTAGCTAGTTGTTCTAAGAGTAACTAGATTCCAATTCCTAGTTGTTTTTCAAGGAAATTTTAAAGTAAACTTTTAAAAGTAAAAGGGTTTACTTGCCTTCACCACAAGTTTTCCCACATTGGATACTTTTGGAAAACGGTGACAATAGGATAAATCTATAATTGAATTCTGATATTCATTTTAACATTCCTTTCTTTTTAGACACTACATGAAGTTATGTGGAAATGAGAGAGGTTCACCAAACCCCGCTACTGGGAGAGAATGTCTTTCATCAATGGAGCTTTGCTGGTTTTCATAAGACACTGACATTATGGCAGAGCCATGGTTGCTATTCATGCTATTTTCAATGATTCACAGAATATCTGAACAGTGATGCTTGCCTTTAACTTACTGATTTTCAACCTGATACATTGTTTACTTCTTTGGGACAGAAAAACTTGCACTAATTGCCCTCCATGGTGGCCAACCTTTTCAAGAGCCTGATTTTACGTTACATCCATAAGCTTTGCAAAGGAATGTTTACAAAGAAACTGGGAAATACAACCTCCAAGAAAGAAAATCGTCAGCAGAATAAAGAACAAGACGTTCCTGCTGCTGTCCAGACCAGACCTCCCAAATTTTCTAATACCTTGAAAAGCACTGTCAAAAGGATTGCAAAGTGTTCATCTGCTCGCAACTTATCCACTGAAGAAGACGAGGCCAATAGAGAATTTTCCCTCTCACCAACGTTCAGTTACCGAGTAGCTATTGCTAATGGCCTACAAAAGAATATTAATGTAGCCAACTGTGATAATGAGGATCTGCTTCAAGAGCTGTCTTCAGTTGAGAGCTCCTACTCAGAATCATTAAATGAACTGAGGAGTAGTACAGAAAACCAGGCACAATCAACACATACAATGCCGGTTAGACGCAACCGAAAGAGTTCAAGCAGCCTGGCACCCTCTGAGGGCAGCTCTGATGGGGAACGCACTTTACATAGCTTGAAACTGGGAGCTTTACGCAAACTGAGAAAATGGAAAAAGAGTCAAGAGTGTGTCTCCTCAGACTCAGAGTTGAGCACGGTGAAGAAAACCTGGGGAATAAGAAGCAAATCTTTGGACAGAACTGCACGAAACCCAAAGGCAAGTGCCCTTGAGCCCGGGTTTAGTTCTTCTGGCTGCATTAGCCAAACACATGATGTCATGGAAATGATCTTTAAGGAACTTCAGGGAATCAGTCAGATTGAAACAGAACTTTCTGAACTACGAGGCCATGTCAATGCTCTCAAGCACTCCATCGATGAGATCTCCAGCAGTGTGGAGGTTGTACAAAGTGAAATTGAACAACTACGCACAGGGTTTGTACAGTCCCGGAGGGAAACCAGAGACATCCATGATTATATTAAACACTTAGGTCATTTGGGTAGCAAGGCAAGCCTGAGATTTTTAAATGTGCCTGAAGAAAGACTTGAATACGTTGAAAGTGTGGTGTACCAAATTTTGATAGATAAAATGGGGTTTTCAGATGCACCAAATGCTGTTAAAATTGAGTTTGCTCAAAGAATTGGGCAGCAAAGGGACTGTCCAAATGCAAAGCCTCGACCCATACTTGTGTACTTTGAAACCCCTCAGCAAAGGGATTTTGTTTTAAAAAAATCATACAAACTCAAAGGAACAGGCATTGGAATCTCAACAGATATTCTTACTCATGACATCAGAGAAAGAAAAGAGAGGGGAATACCAACCTCCCAGACATACGAGAGCATGGATATAAAACTTTCTACTCCCGAACCCCAAATCAAGAAGAACAATTGGCAGTCACCCGATGACAGTGATGGAGACCTGGAATCTGACCTCAATAAAAACAGTTATGCAGTGCTTTCCAAGTCAGAGTTTCAAACAAAAGGAAGTACTTCCAAGTCAAGCTCAAAGTCTCACAATGCTAGATCCAAGAATAAAACTGCTATTAGCAGCAGAATGTCAAATAAATCAGATTATGATAAAATTCCCTCACAACTGCCTGGATCAGATAACTTGGAAAAGCAAACCACAACCCCTTATGTGGATGCAGTGCCCCTCTGGCATTCACAGAGTGATTTTTTCACTACTAAACTTAGTCGTTCTGAATCAGATTTTTCCAAATTGTGTCAGTCTTACTCGGAGGATTTTTCAGAAAATCAGTTTTTCACTAGAACTAATGGAAGCTCTCTCCTATCATCTTCAGACCGGGAACTTTGGCAGAGGAAACAGGAGGGCATGCCTACCTTTTATGACAATCCCCAGGACCAGCGTTTGAATGGGGGTATTCAGGGTGTCCAAAGGCAGAGTGAAATTGTGAACACGGAAACTGTGGATAGCGGAATGAGTAATGGCATAATATGTGCATCTGGAGACCCAAGTCATTACAGTGATTCTCAGCTCTCTTTACATGAGGATCTTTCTCCATGGAAGGAATGGAATCAAGAAGAACAAGGAGCTGATTTAGGCTTGGATTCATCCACTCAGGAAGCTTTTGACTATGATACCAATAGTCTATCTGATCAACAGCTGGATGTTTCCAGTAAAGACCTAGAAGACTTTGGTAAGTGCCACAGTGACCTTCAAGATGACTCTGAGAGCTATGATTTAACCCAAGATGACAATTCATCACCATGCCCTGGGTTAGATAATGAAACACGAGGCCAGTGGGTTGGCCAATATGATGCTTATCAGGAAGCTATTCCTAATGAGCTGCACCAAAATCAAAACCAGTTGTCTATGTTATATCAAAGTCAAAGTGAACTGCAAAGTGATGATTCAGAGGATGCCCCACCCAAATCTTGGCATAGTCGATTAAGCATTGACCTTTCTGATAAGACTTTTAGCTTCCCGAAATTTGGGTCAACATTACAGAGGGCTAAATCAGCCCTGGAAGTTGTATGGAACAAAAGCACACAGAGTCTCAGTGGGTATGAGGACAGCGGCTCCTCCCTAATGGGGAGGTTTCGGACATTATCCCAATCAACTGCAAATGAATCGAGTACCACCCTTGACTCTGATGTCTATGCAGAGCCCTGTTACTACAAAGCAGAGGATGAAGAAGATTATAGTGAACCAGTGGCTGAGGATGAAACAGATTACGTTGAAGTGATGGAACAAGTCCTTGCTAAACTAGAAAACAGGACTAGTATTACTGAGATAGATGAGCAAATGCAGGAATATGACCACACTGCATATGAGACTCCCTATGAAACCCCACAAGATGAGGGTTATGATGGTCAGGCAGATGATGTGGTTAGTGAAGGGGGACTGGGACCCTCAAATGAAACGTCAGTTGTACTGGAAATAGGAGAAGATGAAAACCAAAACATCCCTGAACAACCACTAGAAATCACCAAGCCAAAGAGAATCCGTCCCTCTTTTAAAGAAGCAGCTTTGAAAGCCTATAAGAAGCAAATGGCAGAGTTGGAAGAGAAGATCCTGGCTGGAGGTACTCATATTTAAATATTATATTATGAGCTAACTGTGTTTACCATTCGTTGGTACTTCTTTAGAGCATGTTCTGTATTTACTCATGAGACAAAGAGTTTACTTGCGATGATTGATTTTTTTGTTTTTCTGAGAAGGATTTTATTTCCTCATACAGTTCCCCCAACATGTTGTGCTTGATGATTTAAAGTCAAAGATTATTTCATGTGGGTCATTTAAAAATGAGCCTAAACTTCTACACAGCCCACCTAGATCTTGGGTCAAGACTTCTTTGCTAGGGTTAGGCACAAAACCCATATCAGATTAACCAACAACCTTGTGGCATCAACATAGTTATCAAATTGGTGAGTGAAATCAAAGAGCAGCCCCTCAAGCCAGCATGCTAGGGTCTGCTCCTTCATTCCATTAGGTTTTCAGGAATGAGGAGAAAGGTATAGTTAATCTTAAAAAAATTGGAAAGACAGACTCTTAGACTTTCCATTTCTTTAATTAAATCCACATTTTGGGGTCTATCAGTAGGAGGAGCTGGGTCTGCACAGCCAACCCCAGCCATTCCCATGGAGGACCCGTGGCCTGTGTTACCACCTGCTGCAGCGGAGAGCGAGCAATGGAAACAAGAGCGGAGGCCATGGCTTCTCGTGACCTTTGCTTCAACCTCCCTAAGCAGAAAAGTCACTCCTGGAGGAGTCAGTAAGGGGTTGAAATCAAGAAGTTTCCTCCTAAAGAGTGCGGAAGTTCCTACTCCATTATGGAAATGAGAAGAGTATTTTAGCTAACAATTTTACTTGATTCCTGTAGAAACAATTTTAAATCTTATACTTTTGAAAAGTAGCTGTGAATAGATTTGTTTTTTGACTTTTCATTTCTGAACTAAACTTGATCTGCTCCTTTCCCAATCTCTATCATACACTCTATTTGCATGCTTATAGCTTTATAGTTTTAGATAATTTGTTATGATCTCGGTTTTAATTAATTACATATTGCAAATATTTGCCATAATTGTGGCATTTTAATATTTTACTCAAATATTTTCTCCACATACTTCATAAAGGTATATATTTACATGAGCAAGTTTTACTTACTATTATGAAATTACATAATATCTGCTGGCAGCAGCTGATTGCAGCTTCTTTGTCTTGACCAAAGCTGATTAGACATTCCTCCAAACTGGTCATTTTCTGTTTGATATGGAGAGATTATGGAATAATCATTATTATTAAACTGTTTCGGGTTTTAAGACAATTGAAAAAACAATTAGGGTTCTCTGCTCTAAAAATCTGTCTATATAAAACAACATGTAATTCATTTAAAGGAAAACATAAGTCAAGATCTTAGATGCATTTGTTGCATTTTATTTATTTCTTGGGGGAGAGAAAGGAAGCTCTTGAATATATTTACAACTTGAAAGTGCAAAGCTGTCAAAAAATTCATATTGGAATAATTTATATCTCATGTCAGAGTAATTTTTGGTAGTTAGATATCCTTGTTATTGAAACTCATTTGATAATTTCTTGGGATACAGGCCAGCAATTTGACATTGCATTTTATTTGCTGTTGGTAGAGAAGTCTATTCGAAAGCATATTCAGACTGAGCATTGTGTGTGTGTGTGTGTGTGTATGTTATGCATGTGTATCTATTGTGATATAATAAGTGAATGTTTAAGTGCCAGTTGGGGAAAGTATCTGTTTGAAATGTTAGGTAGTATCTTAGAGAGAAGGCCATGCATTTCAGGAAAAAAAATGGCTCATTATCAACTTGTTAAAAATTCCAAATTAGCAAATGTCTGCAAACTATACTGTTATTGTTAATAGTCCTTCATATAGCTAACAAATCTAGTCAGCCAATGACATCCTCAGAAAACATAAATGCAGTTGTTACCCCTACGCCACCAACTTAAGAATTCTCAAATTGATACAACTATCTCGTGCCATATAACGGACATACTAGAGCTGGCTACACGGAACCCAAACCCCTCTACCATCTTGGCTCTTGGACTCTTATGCTGCGAGCCAGCTTCAAATGCAATCTGTTGGATAATATCCATCCCAGAGGAAATCAGCACACATGTCTTTAAGATGCTCTCTGGTTGCTGAAAGGCACCAGATTGACTACCCAGGAGCCTGCAGTAGCCTAGTTTTAAAAGGCCATCTCTATTCCCCTTGGCAGCAGCCAGGCAGTTTTCCCCATCCTGTGCCACCAATGTGCCTCAGAAGGAAGGGCAGCCAAAGGAAGGCATTTTCCAGACCCTTCCCTACCAGGGCATCCCAATGAGGTGCCAATTGTCATGATACTTTTTGTGCCCAGGGCCATCTGCTTACTAGGCTTTGGGTAGATGCCAGCAGATTTTTCTCTCCGTGGCTACCGTTAGGTAGCAGTGTGTTCCTGCCTCCATTATTAACCTGGCCAGATTGGGCCGTAGAGCTCTTGCGTAAAACATCATGGGATGCTGTTCCCCTGACACAGCTTCATTGGAGTATAGTCTTATAAATTTCAGTTATTTCAACTCTCATCCTCAGAATTTGGTAGGAAGGAATTTTTAAAACTATGATGTGACTGTGGTAGGTATTGTGGTGAGAGTGTTTCTGAGAAACTTCACCTTGAATAGCATGCCAGTAGGGAAAGAGATATGAGTGTGTGCATCCAGGAAGCACCCCATTAGGTCAAGTTCTTCCCTCATTGCTGGGCCCTGCTGAGTGGCACCTTTTATGTAGCTATTCTGAGCCCCACACCATGGTGGTGACTATCTGAGCCCCCATTGCCAGCCCTGCTCTAGCCTGCAATTGGAATTCACTACTGTCTCCTCCAAACGCTCATCCATATGCCTCTCATGGAACTTACCACTGACTTCCACCTTACATAATACCTCTTTATGTAAATTTCTCACTTTCTCTTCTGAACCGTAATCTAGAGGTAAGAGGTCTTGTCCTTTTCATCCTTTCATTTGCCCTGGGACTAAACCAGTGCTTTATGCAGATATGGCACTGGGTTAATATGTGTTGCATGAATACCTGAATCATGGGTGCAGGATACTAAGTAAAAGGCGCAAGTTTTGGAGTCAAATCCATACTATGTCTTTTAATCAATGAGGCTCTGATTCTATTTACTGAGAGCTCAAGAAGCATGGCTAGAATTGAAAGCTTACATGTACTGAGAACTTTTCTCTATGTACCAGGCACTTTCCAGGCAGTTAACATGCTTTCATTCTTTTACTTCTTATACAACCTCTATCGATATCCCATTTTATGAATGAGGAAAATGAGAGGCTGAAAAGTCAAGTAGCTCAATGTCACACAGCTAATGAGTGGTGGATCCAGAATTAAATGGGTAACTATCTAGTGATTTTGAGCAGCCATATGATTACTCACTTTAAAAGTTGTTTCATTCCTGTTTTAGTTGTGAAAAAATGACTGAAGATGAAGGACAGAGTCAGCCACTGGGTTTATTCTAATTAAAGGGTTTTTATGAGAAACCATGAATAAAAAGAAAGGAGCTTGGTTTTCTGACACACTGAGGTTTTGATGTGAAATAGTTCATTCTAAGTTTTTCTGCTTCAAATCCTCATATCAATTTATAAATCAAAGCTTGAAGGGCCCTATAAATACTGTACTATAATGACTGCTTGAAGGATGATGTATTTGAAGTAAGAGGACACTTTACTTGGAATTAGAGCCAAAAGTCAGTTTGAAGTAAATCTTTCTAGTATAAGAAGAAAAATCTTGTTTTGTTTTGAAAGGCTATTCCCAGGGTGTCTGTAGATCCTGAAATATAATGTTATATCCATAATTAAGTATGATTATGACTAAGATGTTTTATCATTGTGCATTTTGTTTTCTGAATGATTATAGAATTTTGTAGGAATGTTTTGGCTCCCAAATAAAGATGTAAAATTGAATGTATAAAAATTTTCCTGAAGTTGATACCTTATTATGTTAGGTCAGTGGTTCTCAACTGGACGAGTTGTTGGAATCATACAGGAAGATTTTTGTAGTCATTGTTGATATCCCTAGGGTGTTGTTAAAAATTATAGAGTATTACGATCCTATAAGTGAAAATTTTGATTATGGTGGGCCTGTATTGGAGCCCAGGAATACGTATCTAAAACTTGGTGTTATTGTTGTATTACACAACCACACTCACACATACACATCAAAACATAATAAAATAAAACCCTGAAAATTCCAAAGTGAGAAGTAAAATAGACAGCTCTTCCCATTCTTCAGAGGGAGGTAATCAGTTCCAAATACTACATATGGATAGAAACATGTACACCTTTTATCTTTTTCTTTATTCTTAAACATAAATTCTTATTGTTCTGCATCTTTTCTTTACATGAAACATATATTCAAAAGATCTTTTCATATTAGTATCTACTGCTTTCTCTTTTTGTAATAAACTTTTTAAAGAGAAGTTTAGATTTACATTTACAGAAAAATTGCATCAAAAATAAAGGGAATTCCCCGAACACCCCCAAATACATAGTTTCCCCTATTTTTAACATCTTACATTAGTGTGGTGCATATGTTACAATTGATGAACTGATATTGAAGCATCACTACTAACCAAAGTCTATAGTTTACATTATGGTTTGCACTTTGTGCTGTATAGTTTTGTAGGCTTTGACAAATATATAATGTCATGCATTCATCATTGCATCATACAGAACAATTTCACTGCCCTAAATATGCCTTATGTTCCACCTATTCATCCTTCCCCCTCCCTTCTGAATCCCTGGAAACCACTATCTTTATATCAATGTTAAAAATTCTTCCGTTAACGCAAGATAACTATAATAACAATAAATCTACTTTGGTACATGATATGTTTGTTAATTCCTTCATCTTGAGGGATTTGGGATGATATCTGTTGTGACTGTTTCAGGCTCAGAGTTGACTTAGATATTATCGGGCAGATGAAAGAATTGTTTTGCTTGCTGTTGTAGATACTCCTTGTGTTTTGGGATGAGACTTGTCCACCATCACGCTTTGTTGGCTCTCTCGGGCAAGCCCGAAGAACTGGAGAGTAGGAGTTGGCTGCAACTCTGCTGGGATTCAGGGCTCAACTGGCATATAAACAATCCAAAGATTTAAGTCTCTGAGAAATATATTTAATGGGTATATTGAAAATTATAAGTTCAAATAAAAGGAGTAGAAGGACCACAAGTAGGGGGATTATAAATGAGTATAATTATGGTGTATTGGGGAATTAGATTATAATATATTCCCAAATAGGGCCCACTGAAGGGGTGTTGATTTCATGAGGCCATGTCCAGAAGTGCCTAGAGCCCTCAGGAGTGCTCTTGTTTTAGGCTTTGTTTACTGTGGCAGTTAACAAGGATTGTAATTAAGAATACAATAATAAGATTGTTCTTTCAGGATCTATTTCAAATGGTATGCTGCTGGTACAGGGTGTTGACAGTGGGGTAATATATGGAGAAAAATGCACCTGAAACATACTTCTATGGCCGTTGATTGTGTTTGAGTTGACATAGGTATGTTTTCTCAATAAAGACCCACAGAGTAGTTGACAAAAGACTAAACTTCCATCCTGGGAAAGCCCTGCTACTTTCTCAAATAAAATGGCAAAAATCTCTGGAATATATAAGCCGTGCCTAAGAAAAGAAAACCGGCCTGTATGCCAAGCCCTCAGTCTTAATGCTTGTATGGCATTCTTTTTAATGACACAAAGGTTTCTACTATATAGTTCTTCTATACTATATTTAATTGACATTTGAATTCCTCACAAACAATGTAATGCCATCATCTATCTTTGGGCAAAAGAGATAATTTGTTTATATAGGATAAATTCCTAGATGTAGATTAAATGATTTATTCCCGCTTAGGGGAATTAGGAACTCACGAATCCTAGGTCAACTCCAACTACTTCATTCTCAAAGCAGCTATCTTAGTTATAAATTTACGTTTAGAGATATGATGATTTGATTGTTGAAGATCTCTGTCACTAGACTAGATTGAAATGTTAGTGACTGATTTTTTTTTCTTTTCAGTGTCGGTGCCTGGCCCAGTGTATGGCATGTAGTAAGTGCTCAATAAATATTTGTTCAATAGACACTGGCATCCTCTCTAAGGTGTTGGCATATTTCCATTTCAGGTAGAGACTTCTTGGAGTTCAGATGAACTTTCTTTTCTATTTCATCAAAAGGAAATTTCTTGAATATATATATATATTCTAATGTAGTACAATAATTCTTATTTGGTTTTAACTAGGGGATGTATAATTGAGAGTAAAAATAAAACTTTCATCCTTGTGGCACAGTTAATCATACCTTTGAGAAGATTAGCTATTCTTTCTATGTTGATGTAACCTTGAGAGCTCCAAAAACTTAGTTGCATTTACTTAAATTCCAGCTTACTGTTTAAGAAGAATAAACATTTCAACTAAGTCTTTGGTCCTTGTCCTAAATCTATGGAGATGTGCTTCTCAAACTTTTGAATGCATCCGAGCTTCACCTGTAGAAAGTCTAGATCGGGGGGTGGGGTCTGCCAATTTAACATGCTTGCTTGGTGGTTCTGATGCCGGTGATCATAAGATCACACACATTTTAAGAGCACTGCTAAAACATTGGTAGCAAATGTTACATAGCTACATAGCATTGTTTAATTTCCTCTTTTTTTTTTGTTTCTTAATTGGAAGGAATAGAATAAGTCTCAGGAAAGCACATTAATAATTTTTTTTTTACTTAAAAACAAAGAAGAATTTGTCAGTTCTCCAGAGAGGTTTATTATACTTAAAAAACGTTTTGGATATTTTATATATATATACATGAAAACACAGAGAAGCAATAGGTGTATCTTAAAAGGTGTATGTAAATTGAAAACTTTAAGATATCACCTATTACAAAAGCCCTAGTGTTGTAGGAACCACTGTGGATAATTCTGACTACACATACATACCCAGCATCTTCTATTTTATCTGTTTTTGTGAGTTTAACATATATATTGAATAACTGCCTATTAGATTTGGCCCTAGATGTTTTAAGTACATATTTAATCCTCACCTCAACCTTGCTATTAGCCCCATTTTTCAAATGAGATGACTGAGTCTCAGAAAGGTAAACGAGGGCTAAGATAATATAGCTAAAAAGTGTATTTATGGAATCTGATTACATATCTGATGGAATCTAAAGTTTGATGCTCTTTCTATGATATAACATTTCCTGTGTGGGAAGTCTTGTCTTAAAAGAACATGGTTCATGTATTTCAGCATACATGTAAATTGTGCTCTCAAATTTAGTCAGTTGTGTTAGCAGCTATAGTAAATATTGATCTCTGTTAAAACAAAGTGAATAACAACAGTTTGGGCTAAAATATAGTATTACATTTTTATGAAGTTTAGCAAATCTCAGAGGTTGACACTTGTCACATCAAAAAACTTTAGTATGGGTGAAGACGTGCCAATAACAGTAGTCTTTGAGGAGTATGAAAATATTTACAGAATGCAGGGAAGAAATTCACAAGGATACACAGGACCAGCCATTAACAGGAACCATGACTATGTTGTAGGTTCAAACATTTAATTTATTCAAAATTATATATGGCTACCAAATTATATACCTGGAACACTTGTCTTATAGGGAAACTAAAAATATTCACTGGCAATGAAAGATGATGGTATCCAGGTTGTATTGGGAATATTGCTTCAAAGCCTGTGGTGGAAATTTCCAAATCCCTGAGATTCAAGAATGGTGTTATATAAAAATCTCAAATGGGTAGGTTTTACATTTGTTTTTGCTAATGTCATTGCTCTTATTCTTCCTGCAAGGTCAAACAGAGAGACATATTCTATAGAAATTACCAATAATTTGTATGGAATAAAATAAACTCTTACCTTTGAGGTAAGACACAGAAATACATAGCATAATCAATTGTTAGAGAACAGGTTAGAATGGGAGGTTCTAGGACCTGGTATAGGCACACCCACTGGGTGATTCAGGCTCTGGGCTAAAACTCAGGAGCATGTGAGGAGAAGAAGTCCAATGTAGCAGAGAAATCTGCCACCTGGGGAGTATGACTTCACACAACAGGTGACCACTACGGCATCTGGGAGTCTAACTGTCAGGTAGAGAACAGTAATAGACATCCTGGAGTAGAGAGGATCAGGGGCCTGAGTTGGACATGGAGTTGCTTCCAGGAAGCTTGTTTGTTATTAGTGGAGCCTTGGCTACCTGCCTAGGGATTAGGGAAAGCTCTCAAAACCCCAGAATGGGAATTGTTGAGAGGGATGCAGATTGCAGTAGGGATTAGGGTTCTAGAAAGTACATCAAGAGAGTGGCATAGGTACTTGAATTGGCACCCAAGGTCAGGAATGCATCTCTGAAACAGGAAAAAGCTTGATTGCATTAGCAACCAAGGACTGAGCCGGATTTGCAAACAAGATGACTTGATGTCCAGTATCAGATAGCTGGGATATCTTGACCTCAAATTGAACTGTTTCCAGCACTAAAGATATTAGCTTAGGTTGCCTCTAGAGACTACAAAATCTGACAGAACTAAATGTGATAATTAGATTCTCGACCATGGCTTATTTCAACCCATGGTATGCTTCTGTTTTAAGAAAGGAAAGTATCCTATAGAATCCTGTCATCTCCTTCATTCATCAAACTTGGCTTATGTTGGCTCTCAGTGACTTCCAAAAATAAAAAAAACCCTCAAAGGATAAAAATTTACTACTTTGGGAGAATCTAATTACTGTGCAGACTTGGTAGGCAATCTGAAAGGGTGCCAAAGATATTTTGAGCAATGTCACTTTCTTTATGGTAAATCTATCTCTCTCTACTCCTTCCAGCCATCTTCACTTCCTCCTACTTATCCCTCACTTCTTCCCCATTTAACCATGATGACTACTTTGAAAATGTTAGTCCTTATTTTGAAGTATATAAACTAATGTTTTTTGAGGTTTTTTTTCAAGTAGCATTGATATATGCACAAAATTGCGTTAGTTTTCTTATGAATCCTTTAAGAAACGTAGCTTAATAATGGCTAATATTTACTGAGTACTTTACTATGTACCCGGCACTTTTCTAAATATTTTACCTTCTATTGAGTTATATGATACTCACAACAACTCTATGAGGTGGATACTATTACTATCTCCATTTCATGGATGAAGAAGAGAAAGACTGTAATTTACCAAAGGAGGGGACAGGGGCAGCTGATAAGTGGCAGAGCCAGGATTTGGACTCAGGCATTCTTCTTCTAGATTCTGTTCACTTAATCACTTTTCTCTGCAGCCTGGTTTAGGACTTCAGAAACTAAATATTGGTATTCAACTTTATAAGATGGAGAAACTGAGGTGATTTACCCTACCACACTAATCTGTCAGGTAAGCTGCAATGACAAGCTATTCTCTAAAACCATAAGCTAGCACTCAAGCCATCAGACCACTCTTCCATTGTTCATGGTATTATTAGAGCCAACATGATTGTCCAGGGGTCATTTCTGTTTTACTTGTGATAAAAGCAATTGTTAACTGCATGTAATAGTGGCAACAAGAAATGTTAGGTTGAATATGATCTTATATCCCAGAGATATAGGTTAAACTTCCCCTTTTCTTAATGCCTTTTCTGATGCTTAGCAGTATCTTGTGGAAAGCCCATTTAAATTTTCTACTTCTCCTCTTCCATGATTACAGTTGAAGGGACACACACACACACACAGTCATATGCATACAGAAAGTCCTTAACATAGTGGTATTTTACTGCCTGATAGAAACCAATAGGAAACTCTGAAGTTCATCAACATTCTCTTTGAATTTTCTAAAACACGAAAAATTATACTAAAAAGTTAGCCATAACATATACTAAATCTTCATATCAATGACGTAGATTATAGCCAATGACTAAGGACCTCAAGTCTCTGTTCTCTCAATTACCAATAGTTACATAGATTGTAAAACTAAAATGGATTGAACTGAGCCTAGGACTTCTGATTCCTAATCTGATATTCTGTGCACAACAACATGCCATTAGCTACTTATGCTTGTTTATGCATCATTCTTTTAGCAGTAAGAACACCTGGCCTGTACAACAAACTTCTGGTCCTGTGCTAAGGGTATCCTTCTGCGACTCCTTAAATAAATGGTTCTCAGCTATTAGAAGCCATGAGAAACACCTGAGCATACTTGTTAAAACTGCAGATCCTTGGCTCCAATCTCCAGTTAATGCTGATGCAGGGTGAACTATGGATGACATTAAGAACTGCTACTTTAGGGGCCAGCTGTAGCCCAATTGGTAGGGCGCCAGTTTACCACACAGGAGGCCCCAGGTTTAGTTTCTGAGGCCTCCTTGAGCGGGCAGACCGCCTTGAGAAGGCAAGCCGCCATGAGCAGGGCAAGCCACCGTGGGCAGGGCAAGCCCCCGTGAGCAGGGCAAGCCGCAGCAGGGGGAGACAAGCAGACACAGAAGAACGCAAAAGATGAACACAGCAAGAACAAGCAGAAAGGGGGGATATGTAATAAAAAAAATCTTTAAAAAATGTATGTTAAAAAAAAAAAGAACTGCTGCTTTATCTCATATGGTTCCCTGCTTTGTTCAAAATATGTCCTAATAATATGTCCTAAATCATACTTGAGTGATTTCATTTGCTTCATTGGCTCAAGTTACCATCTGTGTGCTGATGAACCCAAATCAAAGTCTTTGGACTAAATCTACCCTCACTAAACTCAGAATATTATATTAATTAATTCATTCATTCAGTCACCAGTCATCCATCAATAAATGTATAATTGCCTGGTTGGGCATCAGGGAAATATATAGTAAAAAGAAAAAGCATTTTTGGAAGAGAAAACCATGGTCAGAGTCTTGAGGCAGAAACTGGCATGACATACAAGAGGAACTTAAAGTAAGCCATGAGTTGCTGGAGCATTTTGAACAAAGCAGGGAACCATATGAGATAAAGCTGGTGTGATAATCAGAGGCCAGATTTTTCTGGGTCTTGTGGATTACTTGGGGATTGTGTTCTTCTCATAAAAACCAGGGAAAGCCATTGTAGGGGGTGACAGAATGTGGTGGATGAGTTACAGCAAAGAGGATGTTCTGCAGCCCTCAAACTCATTGTGTGTAAGATTGAACTGTTCTCTCTTACCAGGTCCTAATCCTGCTTCTCCTCCTTAGTTCTCCACTTCAATAAATGGCATCACCATCCCCATTTGCTCAAATCAGAGTCATCCTCCTTGGCTCCTTCCTTGCCACACTGTAGTGGACATTTGCACCTTTTTTTGGCTACTCAGCTTCTGAATTCTTTTCTTATTGGTACTCCCCCAGTGTGTGAACCCTTGGAGGGAAGTAGCACCCTGAGTCCTATTGCAGAAGCTGAAGGAAGCTGCATGTTCCTTCTCCCACTCTGGCAGCCATGGCTTGAACACATGACTTAGACTCAGCTAAATGGGAGCTCCTGCCCAGGAGTTTGAATTTGGAGGGAGTGATTCAAGGTAGGGATAGATATTATACATTAGCACTGTGCAAGGTTGAGAATCCAGTGTAGTGTTTGTTGGTGGTACGGGTGCCAGATGTGGTGTTTACTAACCTAACTTTGGTCAGTGAACCTTGGCCATTCACTTAATTCCTATGTCTCAAGTCTGGTTCTTCAGACTTCCAGTTGATTCTATGATCTCCCCAAATAAATCCTTTTCTCCTTTTATTAGCCAAAGTGAATCTTGTATTTGGGGTATACCCATCACCCCAGATGTAATCAATCAACATGCCCTGACAATTTTACTTCTTAATTATCTCTCAAATACAATGAATTCTCTCAATCTCCATAGCCTCTACCCTAGTCCTAGCCAAAACGTTCTCTTACTGGACTATTGCTAAACTTCATAACTAGTCTCCTTGTTTCTTCTCCCTCCCCTGCAATCCATTCTCTCTCTGCATCCAGATATACATACAGATATGTGAAACTGTGGAAATGTCTTCATATTGTATTTTTTGTATAAGGTCTAACAAGAAGTGAGATCTTGTACTAAACATTTCTGTATTCTTGCTGCTTCCCTCACTAGACTGTAAGCTCCTGGAAGGCAGGGCTTGTGCCTTGTACCCTCAGCATTTTGGACAATGCCCACTGGTGACCAACAGTAAGGCACTGAGCACAGTGGCTAAGAGCATGGGCTCTAAAGTCAGGTTACAAGTTGTGCAGTTTTGGGCAAAATGTTTATTTAGCCTCTCCGCGGCTCCGTTTCCTCACTTATAAAATGGAAATAATTAATAATAGTATCTCAATATGATAAAAAATAAAGTAAATAAAAATAATACAGGCTTTCAGCCAAACCAATAAGTAATCAGTAAGGGAGCCAACCTCACTTGGAAAGCATAAATACTTCTTCCTTTGATCTTAAACTATTTCTGAGAAATATGAGCCAGAAGCCAAATGCTTCAATTGCCTTCCTGTACATTTCTTAAATGAAGTAAAATGGCCATCCAGAATGCATTTTGGCAAGTGATAAATTATTTGATTATTTTTGTGGCTTGAACCCTTGAAAGACTTTGGGCACATGCAGCTTTATAGAACTCAACACAGTATTAATAGTTACAGTTTCCATGGAACATAAAACATTCAACTTCCTGAAATCTCTGGCATGTTGTCTACTGCTTTGCCTCAGAGCAATTTCAACGTACAGAACCAAGTACGTCTACCAACATTTATTGAGTGCTAGAAGTGTGATGGACTCAAGATTAGGGCAATGGGAAGGGAGAAAAAAGAGAGAAAACACATGGATTGTTAACTTGATTGGGTTACAGTCTGGTTCAAGTCAATTCCTCAATTATTTCTTGAGCTGTTTTCAGAGGCACTGTGGCTAATCACAAAAGAAATAGACTAAGGTGTCTCCTGTTGTCATACATTATCATTCTGTAATTCATTAAAATATTTATTTGCCCCTACCCCAAGGAGATCATAGTTACAATGATACAAGAAAATTAAATAACCGGATTACCAGTGTCAAAGTTAATAATGATACGTTTAGATAAAGTTATTATTAAAAATAATAACAAATATGTATCCAGCCCAAACTATGTAAGAGACAGAGGTAATTACCTTGTATGCATTTTCCCCCTTAATTTTCCACACAAACTCAGGAGTTGCAGTAGATGTCTCTGGAATCCCATGCCATCCCCTCTACAGCCTTCTAATGATTTCAGAGGCAGCTGTGGTGGGCAGAAGCTTTGAGCTCACCTTATCTGTCACTCACTGATAAATGCTGCAGCTTTCCATGCTTCAGGAGGGCAATGCAGGGTGGCACACCAGACACACCTCTCGAGGCCCTTGCTGAATCAAGCCTGCAGCAGCCACCTCAGTAAAGCAACCTGATTTTGGCTTTTCTGTCTTCTCTGATCCTCTTCCCATCCCCTCATTCCTGCTTCAGGAGATCACCTCCTAAACAAACTACCTTTGCCCAGTCTCTACTTTTGGGGGGACCCCAACTAAGATGTGAAGTTGAGACTATTAATATCTCCATTTTCATGTGTCCTCAGGACGTTAAGCTGAGTATTACTTTTCTAGCTGACTCACCTTAAGCAGAGCCAGGGTTAGAGTACCTGCCCCTGCTCTTAGTTACTGTACAACCTCTTGTAAGCAATATGAAGGTAATTGTGAAAATAGGCCTGCTGATAGTAACCGGAATACCTAGAGGGGCTTTAGAAGTTATCTAAGACACTTAGGTCAGTTGGGTTAGGGAATATTGTCAGTGACAGCAGTAAATGAGCAAAAACACCTCTGTGCCTGTTGAAGTACAAAAGGGAAAATTTACGTAGACATGAATGGAGCTTCCAGCATCCTCTTATCCTGTTTTTCCTGCTGGGCTGGCAGTGCTGCGTCTTCCCACCATCAAGTATCCTATAACCACTTGCTCTTTGCTTCATCCTCTCTTGCCTTCCTGTATTAGTCAGCCAAAGGGGTGCTGATGCAAAATACCAGGAATTGGTTGGTTTTTATAAAGGCTATTTATTTGGGGTAGAAGCTTACTGTCAAGAAACCCTGAGGAGTCCAACTCAAGGTACTGTAAGAGGTACTTTTTCCCCCAGAGTCTGTTGCCATATGTTGATGCAAGATGGCGGGCAATATCTGCAAAGATTAAATCTTCCTCTTCCTCCCAAGGCTCCATGGTCCCAACTTCTTCCAATCTTAGTTGCAGGCTGGGACAAGTCTTGTCTCTCTCCCAGGGCTCATTTCTCTCCAGGCTCAGCTGCTCTACTCTCTCCACAAGGCCAGCTGTAAACTGTCATGTGAATGGCTCATCTTTCTTCCTGGGGCCTCTGCCATGTCTAATGGAGCTTTCTTGCTTTCCTCACATATCAGCTTCTCTGTATGCTTACTTCCTGGGCTCCAGGATCAAAACTCTAACTTTTTCCTCTGCCATGTCTTTTTCTCCATGGTCTGCATCCACCAAGGGGGCGGGGACTCAGCGTCTTACTCTGGTGGCCTAAACAAAGCCTAAATCATAATTTAGATCAAGTAAGAGTGAAACCTCTGAATCCAATCTAATATAATATACCCAGAGGAACAGACAAGTTTATAAACTTAATCCAATATCTATTTTTGGAATCATAAACAGTGTCAAACTGCCACACTTCCCTACCTTGCTTTGTAGAATGACTCTGTTATTTATGGTAATTGATTTTCAGCTAATAAGCTAAACATCCTAGGGATGCTTGCATTTTATGCCTTTCCTCTTCCATTATAGAATGACAGGTTTTCCTGCAGATAGAGCCATTTTAGGCATTGATAAGTAGGTGAGGTATAATTTTTTGATGGCAGAGCTTATCCAAATATTCTGAAATCATACCATATTAATAGCAGTGAACATAAAGGAGAACTTGAATGAAATTATTTTTGAACAATTTAAAGTTTCTGCATTTTGAGGTGGAGTTAGAACAACCGATAGAGACACATGGAAAGAACCAGAGCGTCAGGTCTGTACCAAATATTTGGGAAGGGGCACAGAGTGTGAGTGTTCACGTGTGCGCCCGCACATGCATGCGTGATGACCTCACTGTACAGATATCTGGGGAAATGGTTTTCATTGACACCTTTTATAGATACTATAGAAATAATAAAGAGAGGATTGAGTACAATAAAGCTTTGATCTGGCTGCATAAAATTAACCATAATCATGGTCAAGTATGTTATCTGCTTACCATGGTCACCTTATTATTAAAACCAATTATTATGCAAAACCAATTTTTGCACATCACTGATGAGCTTTATCACAAGTTTTATTTGTTACAAAACAGAATTATTACATAGGTGCTTAATGCTCATGTTTTATTGCCTAGGTAGCTCAATTTTCTGCCTACAACTTAACTTTAACTTAAACAGTTAAAGAAAGTATTAAATTAGAAATATTTTCTTTTCTTAAGGCAAAGCCATGCCTCTATATGTCTTAAAGATGGAAGATTATAGAGGGAGGAAATACATTGCATTCAGAGTTAAGGGTCAGATGACTGCTTTGTGCTGAATGGTATTATTGAGTTATGAATGTGTTCATTTATTACTGTAATTTGATTCTATTGGTAGCTTTTATTTCTTTGTCATTGTTCAGTTTTCATATAAATGATTTAGAAGGAAAAGCAGTTTGTAGGAAGGCAGTCATTTACATGTCAAGGTAAATAAAATCAGATTGATAAGAAAATACTCCTTTGATTATAGGGTTGGGATGCTTGGACAGGTCTCGAAGACAATGCTTCAAAGAAACTTTTTCCACCCTCTTTGGCTTCTTCATTGCATTGAGAAATGATTACTGGGGTTTGAAATGTGCATTGCTATTAGAAAGTTATTTACTTATCATAGTCCATTTACTACAAGCTATCTGGTTCTTTGGAAGCCTAGACTCTCCTTTCAAGTGTAATAGCAGACCACAAGGGGATACAGGTAGATTCCATGTGGCATTTCCTAGACACATAGATTTTTAGGCTGAAAGGACTATTCTAGATAATTTAGGCCAATTCTGTCATTTAACAGTTGAGAACTGAAAGTTCAATGATTTGTCCAAGATCACACAGGTAATTGTATTAGAGAATTTAGTAGAATCTGGTTCTTCTCATATTATCAGCTATAAAAACAAATGCTTAGTTGCAAAAATAAAAAGGGATGCTGCTATTGACATGACTTCCATTAATGATGGCATAGATACAATTAAAATGAGACATTGCTTCAGAGCCTATTGTCAAATTTATAAAAAGAAATGAAAAATATTCAATTCACTTATATTTACCAATATTAGAATGGAAATCTGAAAATGCAAAGAAAGAAAGAAAAAACAAGAAAGATAGAAAGAAAGAAAGAAAGAAAAAGAAAGAAAGGAAGAGGAGAACAAGGAGAAGGAGAAGAAGAAAGTAATGTCAAAATATTTTTCAGTGAGGTCAGAAAACATCGTTACTTTGGATATATTCCAATTCCTAATTTTGCCTATTGAGTAATAAGAAAAATTATTCTGTAAATCATCTTTTCAATTTTATCTTAATTTCATGGAACTAGAATGGATCTTGGAAAGCACTGATTACAGTTGTTCCCAAGCCTGGATTCATGTCAGCATGACCTAGGTGAAAGTTTATATACAAAGGCTCTTGCGTCTTAGTGTGAGAATTCTAAGTCAGTGGGTCAGGAGAAGGACTTGGGAATATGCAAGATGCATTTTCAATATGATCCCCTAAGTTTCTGAAGACCACCCAGGTTGGAGAACCTCCAATCTAATTCAGGCCTCTTGTTCTGCAGATGAGAAAAGCTGAAATTTAGTGATATTATGTGCTTGGATTTTTAGCAAATTTCAGGCCAGAACATGGGGTGGTGGGAGAGGGAGCCTGGTCCCCAGGATCTCGCTATAATCAGGAGCCTGATGGATGCTCACACTGAGCTTTTTGAGCACTTGTGGCTTTATATGACCTTTCAGTGTTCATATTTGCTGACTGAAAAAAGCATTCAACAGGAATAAGCTTCCTGGTAAAACCTCCTATTGTATATACTGGAGTCTCATTTTAGGGCCTTTGAACTTAGTTCCACTCTTCATGAGGGAGGGGGCATAGAATAATTTAAATAGTGCCAGTAATTTTTCTTGCCAATTCAATCAAGATTTTGCCCCAGAATGAGTAGATATGAGCCCTTCCCTCCTCTAAATCCCTTCCCTCCCCTTCTCTGCCTTGCTGTCTGTCTGTCCCAGGAGGCTGACCCTCAGACAGCCTCACCTAGTCTCCTTTGCCAGTAGGTTTCTAGCCAAGAGTTTGGGAGATCACTGGGCAGAAGGGAAAGGAGGTCAGGCAGGAAGTTTTTCTCCTTTTCCTCCCTGCTTTTGTGCCTGAGCTCTGGCTGTAGGTGGGTCTCCCCTGTTTTACACCTTCTGTTGGCAGCCCCCCTTCCACCATAGCATTCCCACTGGGCACTAGGCTTAAGCCTTAGCCATGGTAACTATTTCTCACTGTAGCTAGTCTCTGGATTCCTTATCCTAACTTTTTTGTTCCCTTAACCCAACCTACACCTCTGTAATTTGTCTCTTTTTTTAAAGATACTCATTTGAACTACTGGTACCTAGATTAATACAAGATGAGAATTACAATTATTTCAAATACATTTATATTCTATAAAATTTCTGCTTTACTTATTTACTCTATTTTCATTGCACATAACTGTACATTTTATTATTTTTGCATACATTTAATGTATGCAAAAACTACATTTTTGATGTTGATGCAAAACTATATATATTCTACTTCATGAGCTATTTATTTTTTTTAAAGATTTATTTTTATTTATTTATATATCCCCCCCTTTCTGCTTGTGCTTGCTGTGTTCATTTGCTTTGTGTTTTTCTGTGTCTGCTTGTCTCCCCCCTGCTGTGGCATCCCGCTGAGTCAGCTCACTGCGCGGCGGCTTGCCTGCTCGTGGCGGCTTGCCTTCTCCAGGAGGCCCCGGGAACTGAACCTGGGGCCTCCCATGTGGTAAACCAGAGCCCTACCAATTGAGCCACAGCTGGTTCCTGCTATTTACTTTCAAAGGTCATTTTGACTATATGGGTTCTTCTAAGAAACTGACTTCAAAACCTTCCTCAGTGGTTAAGTGTAACTTTGCTGTACATATAATAAAAGATTTTAAAGCTGGGAGTGAGATAGTAAAGTGAGAGAACCAATGGAAAGAACCAAGTTTATTTCATTCCCATAATCTGCAATTTTCTGTGGCCCAAAAGTCTGTAACTTTTCTTCCAGTGACCCTTTAAAAAAGGTCCCAGGAGCGTATAAATTGGTGTAACCCTCTCAAGGACAGTTTGACTATATCTAAGTTTTAAATAAGCATAGCCTTTCTCCCATCAAATCTTCTTTTATGAATGATTATTGAGATGTAAGGCTGTTCATTGCAGCATTGTCATATTTAGGACAGCATACACCCTAAAAATCCATGAAAGAGGACTTGCTAAAAATGTATAATATATCCAGACAAAGGATTACTCTGCTTCTATTATTTTAAAAATGAGGTATATCTAGTTGTCTGAGAAATATTAAGTTGGAAAAAAAGCCTAAGTGCAGAACAGAACGTTATGTGACACTATTTGTGTTAAAAATATAAAGTCACTTTATACTCTTATATTTTTTCTTTTCTTTTAAAAAATCATAAGCATGTATAATTTGTATGCTTCAAAAAACAACAAAACAACAAGCAAAACAATGTTTCCCCAGTGATGGTGTTGAGAATTTAAAAGCAGCCAGCAAACTCTTGTTAATTAACTGATTTCGTAGGAATGCATTGTCTCCAAACTGTGAGATACTCTGTGTCTTCAAATTCCACTGCCCTTATTCCAAACACTTTCAATCTAAAGCCTATTGCTGGATTCATGCACAGTTATCACTAAAGAGGTGATTTGAGTTCTGACCTTATCTACAGTGAAATGTCAGTGTCCCAGCACCATGAGTCAGAAGCAAATAAGGAAGCTGATTTCCACAGGTGATGAGAAGTTTTTCTTTTTTTTTTTTCTAGTCTGATTAAACCATTCTTTAATGAAAAGATACGATCAACAATTAAAAAGAACAGTGAACTTAAAAAGCCACAAGTGTGTCATTCAAGGTGTAGCTCAGATGCCTATGGCTCTTCCAGTGCCAGAGCTCCCGAGAGGCACGCGTGTGCACTTGTTACATCAGTCAGAGGCAAATAAGGTCGCTGATTTCCACAGGTGAGGAGAGGTTTTTCATCATCCAAGATGGTGAAAACACAAATGAGAACGGATGATACTGTGATGCCAGGAAGTGGAAAGTGTTCACGACAAGACCCAAAAAGCCAGAGTGACTCACAGAGGGAACTTGATAAGTCAAAGAGAGGAGGATTTACATTCTTAGATGAAGTCTTTGGATGCCAGAAAGAGGTAGAAAAGAGGAAGATGTGATCATAAATTCATCTGTCTTAAAAGACAGGTCAGGTATTTTGTAGGCTA
>PVKH010003226.1:0-25358 GCA_004027955.1 Chaetophractus vellerosus
ATTCTCAAAGTCATCCCTTACCTCATTGTGTCATTATTATGAGGCTCTTGGACATGGAGGGCTCACAGTCAGTCACATGATGCTGTCATTAAAAGCTGGCAAGATGCCAATACAAACAGCAAAACATTCAAAGGACCTCAGAGATGATCTTCCCATATATAAAATCTTGCACTGGCTAGGGTGTCAGTTCAGGGCTGTCTTTATCAAAACAAATGAGTTTGAGAAATCTATGTGGAATTTACTAAAAATCATTAAGTTATATGAAACAAGGCCTTTGAGAAAAAGTCTAAATGTACTGATATTACTCAGCCTAGAGAAGAGGTAGAAATGATTGAATAAGAACTCTCAGTCAGAATGTATTTTAACACAGAGGAGATAACCAGTTTTCCAGCATCACTGGGCATCAGGTGATTGTGAAGTTTAAACAGTCACAGCAAGATGTAGATCCAGTAGCAGAAGAATTTCTTGAGTGTAAAAGATATTAGATAATGAAATATTTCTTCAGGTGGCTGTGGCACTGCCTTGATGCCTTCCATAGGGATTTGTTTAGATGTGATTCCCCTTGAAGTTCCAGAAATGAACCAGTTGGCCCTCCAATGTTCTGTCTACCCATATAAGCCCATGAATGGCGTCAAATAGTGAAGAATTTACTCTCGTGCAAATGTAAGCATAATAATTTTTTCTTAAAGCTATTAAGCTATTTTTTATTGTAAGCAGTTCATGCACCAGGGGAGACTAAGATTAACAGATGGATAACATAAATCCATATAATTACATATCTGCAAATAATTAATTTGCTTTGTGGATGTAATTTGTGTGTCATTGCTCAAACATGCTCTTTCAAAAATACAACTCAAAATGTGTTTGAATGGCATCAAGCTCTTTTGTCTTCCTAGTGACATAGTTTAAGGCTTGGTTACAATAGACATGAAAGTAGACAGTTGCTTATCTTCTTTGGGGCCTGAGAGTGACAGGAGTGGTTGTAAAGACAGAGGGACCATTGGGTTCCGGGCAGAAAACTGTCATATCATGAGCACATAGCATGCCCAAGTTGGCAGACAGTCAGATGGGAGCCTGAATTGGGCTTTATTACTGCTCTTTTCTTCTAATGAACTGGAGACATGCACCTCTGAATGTGTTTTCTCTTTCCTTCCTACCCACTCATGATGATGACTCAGTATGGGGACTGACTGACTTTCCAATCCTAATCTGACTCTTAGTCCCTCCTCCCCAGATCTAATATTTTTTTGACCACATAGCAGTGGCTTAGTCTCAAACTGTCTACCTACCTGCTCCTAACATTCTTGGGCTAGGACCAGAAAAAGTCCAGCATTGCTTTTTGCAGCTGAATGGCCACTGACTGCTGACAATAAAGGGTTGTAAGAACAGTTCAGCGATTCTTAACCAGGGGCAGTAACACCTCTGGCAGGGGTTGTATTTGTGGCAGAGTCTTTTGGCACAATTGATATTTAGTGGATGGTGGCCAGCGATGCAACATGTCCTGCAATTATTGGGACAGTCCAGCATTACAAAGATTTGCTTGACTTCAGTTGCCAGTAATGCCTTTGTTGAGAAGCAGTTTAAGATTTAGAATTGTCCCAGTGTTGGCCTGAACAGCCAGGCAGCAGTCTAAACTCACCTTGACCTTCTACTCAAGGAGATTCCATCCAGAAGGAAAGTTAATTCTGTTATTTGCTTGAAGCACCAGATACTTATAAAAGTTGATTGAGTCCATCTAGTGTCTTGAGATCCTAAGAAGGGATCCAGAACTACAGTCTGTCAAGGGCTTTCAGAATTTCTACAATTCCACTTAATTAGGAGGAAAAGTGTATTTAAGAGGTAGCAACCATATAGGGAACAGCTCTTATATAACAGACTCAGACAACCCTGTCTTTTCATACCTGTTCAGCACCTATTAGCTGTGTGAACTTACCAAGATAAATTCCTAAACCTCTATCTGTTGGAGTATTACAGTACAACATAAGTAGTTGTGTTCATTAATTTAAGCTAAAGTTCTACAGTGGTGCCTGGATAGGTGCTTGAAAACATGGTAGCTAGTAATAAACTATAATTAACATTAATAATAGTGTAAATATTCAGAGTAAGAAAAAATGAACTCTGTTATCTTGAGACAATTGATATTCCATTCAATGTGACATAAAGCATTTTCGTGTGACAAATGAATTCTTAAATCTTGATGGGATGGCAAATAAAAAAGTCTTTGCTAGTAAATATACAAATTGTGTGGAGGAAGAAATGTAGTAAAAAGGAAATTATTTTGGTTTCTGGTATTATTTATTACTCTAATTAATTACATGGTTCTTTCCCAGGTTGGTTTTGGTTGACATCAATTTTAAAAGTTGAAGACCTCTTCTAGGGCTGAAGATTCGATTAAGCAATATTATAATAGTACCCATTAAAACCCCCTACTGTGAGTTTTGTTACTGTGAGCTTTCATTTAGAAGAACTGTTATGTAATTAGCAACATCTTGCTATAATTCACTTTTGGAGGGTGAGAACATTGAAACCATGGGCCCTTGCTCTATTCATCTATCATGTACATCTGCATACAAGAAAGAACTATACTATGTTGAAATACAAATATCCTTAGGAAAAAAAAATAAAGCACTCAACAAGATGACTTTTTGATTTCATATAAGACAAATAATGGCCCTGTGTCATTTCTTCCTATCAATTCCAGATGCATGCAAAGGTTTACCAGACTTTCCAGTAGTTGCTTTGTTGCTCAAGTCTCTAGTGAATCTACGGGAAGATCTATTGTTCTCTTAAAACAATATTCCATTGCCCAATGCCCCAAGCACAGCCAAAATTTTCAGGTGCAGTGGTTGTTGTTGGGATTTTTTCTTAGCCCCCCTTAAAGAGTAATATATTTTTAAGTTCTCTAATTGAATCTTGGTATATATAGATTTAGTTCTCAGTTGTACATAAAGTGATTAGCTAGGAATACCTTTAGTGAATCATCTTTCTCTAAATATATAAAGAAGATGCTTGAGGAAGGACAACATTTGATATACAAGTTCATGAGCCTTTTCTCATTGGTGTCCTGGACTTGAGAACTTGTCCCCTTTCACCCATGGCCTAATTTATAGCTTGTGTTCTTGAGTCTTAGGAATAGAACACATGCCTTTTTCCTCCATTAATGTGAAGTGTAGGAACTCTCTCTTCTGCTCTGATTTACCTGTGGTTCTTAGTAACCAGAAGGGAATGAGGTCTTAAAGGATTCTTAATTCTACCCAAAAAAATATGGGTGAATTTATGACTATGAAAGCATAAAATAACAGTGGTGTCCCAAATGGTTTAATGAACCATTTTTAAAGTAATGAAAAGTTGAAAAATTGGGAAAAGACTTTGGGGACTATTGACTGATTAGCTGAATTATCCAAAAAGATGAAATAATATAGAAAATACAAACTAATTTTATATTAATAATATAAATCATTAGTATTTATAAAAGTTAATTATACACACCAAAACTTTCTTCTTGTAAAATACATTTTATAATACATATTATATGAAAAGTAGATTTACAATTAATGTAGAATTAATTATGATTAATGAATAATTTAAATAATTTTGTGCAAATGGGAAAATAATCAGTCAATGGGTTCCGGTGATTAGAAAATAAAACTATTGTCTACATGTACATGATTCCCCTGGAGACACAAACATGTTATAAGACAATATGTCCCCTGCTCCTGCTGCTGGGATTGCTTTGGCATTCTGAAGTGTTTGGACAGGTCGAGCCAAAAAATGAGAGAAGGGGGAGACAGCACTCTGGTCTTTACTGTTGCTTATTCATGTAAGCCTGAGCCCACTTGTCCCACCTGCTCTCAGGGCTTGCAGACATCCCTAATGTCTCTTTCCATGTCTGTCTGCAGGACCCCTTTATGCTGGCAGAACCAAGATGTGAGCAGGGCTGAGTAAAGTGCTGGACCCCTTGGCCAGTTCCTTCTGACCTTTATGACCTGGTGGCATGGCTACTAATTTTGACATAAAAAGGAATTGTGACAGTGAGCAAGAGTGAAAAGATCTGACAGTATTAGTTCCCAAAGCATAAGATACCACGTGGGAAACTTTAGAACCATTTGGGAAGAATTTTATGGAGGTTGTATTGGGCAAAACTAAAGCCAGAAAATATTGTTGGTTATAGTTGTTATTACCTTATTCTACAGAGGCTAGTGCAGTCTGGGAAATTGTTACACTCATCTTTCTAAAAATTCATAAGATAACAGATATGACACACACACAGTGAATAAGAGAAAGTTTGCATCAAATTTCCAGATCTCAGCTGAATTCCTTTATTTACCCCGACTTAGCAATTTTCCTTATGAACCTTGAGTTTTCAGTCCCCACGGATGGCTCTTCAGAAACCCTCAAAGATACAAAGTGTTTCAAAAGAGAGGAACATTAAGAATACGAGCAGGGGAATTATCACTGGGTAGGTGACAAGCCTTGTGGGAAACATTACTTTGCCTTTCTTCATTCCCTTCCTGGGTATCTCTCCTGTCACATAAAGAAGAAAGGAAACACCACAAAGAATCAGGTTGTCATCATCTGCACCAGCCACTGTGGTTGATTAAACATTCATGTACCGCTCCGTTCTTCATAGAAGTAGGTGGTGTCTGAGCCACCATCCACGGTGCACGTGTTTGAGCTGTGTTCGGTTTCCTCATTCCAGGAGAAGTTTCTTGGTCATTGTGGGGCAGGCTCTCTAAGGCAGAAGTTTTCAATCTTTATTGTTCTTGATGTAGAACCCTTTGTTTAAAAGCCCAAGATGTAAAACAGATGAACATAGCACTGCTGTGTTTGAAACAGAAGAATGAGGGGGCTCATAGCACTGCTTTTAGTTTGTCTGAAGGCTCTGAAGACCACTGCTCTATACCAATTCTAACTTCTTTATTAAAATAAAACTCAGAAATGACAAAGTTTGCCCTGGAAGGAGAATCTTCAGCTGATCAAGTTGCTCTGTCTCTGCTTCCTTTACTTTCACCTTCATTTTAGGTCTTGCATCCTTTAGACTCATTCTTCTCATCACAATGGGCCCCAATAAATCATTGGCCTGGGTTCCTCACTGTAGAGATGATAGGTTGTAATTCCCTACGAGTAAATGTCAGGGACTCACATCCCCAAACTGTAGGAGTAAGGAGGATAGATACTATCTGATTGGCTCAGGGTTGCTTTCCCAGGGCATAATACTTTGAAAGGCATACACTAGACATTCAATAAATATTTGTACACTGAGTAAATGAGGGGATGAATGAACAAACAAGGGGGGAAAAGCACAGACAGCTCAAGAAATATTTTTAAAAGTACAATGATATTGTATTTCATTGTAAAGTGTATTGCTCTCTGAAGCTGTGATCATGGTTTTGCCACTGGGCTCAAGGGCTCATTGTATCTCATTCTCCATTTTGAAGCAGCTGCACTTTGGCCCCAACTTCCCTGCGTTTTTAAGACTTATCTTTAAGCTCTTTTCTACGCAGTGCCATCTGAAAATTGCCCTTCTGATTACTCCTTATGATGCATATTGACACCCCCATGCTTAAGACAAAGGAAGTCTGATACCTTCCCTCAGCTAGTGAATGGCTATCCTTTGGGTTCTAGGTATTTTTTTTTGGTCTGTTTTATCTAAGACTTTCCAGAAATGGCATCCATCAGGTTAGTGCCTCCCTCTATACACAGTGGATTAGCTTAACCCTTGCAGTATTTAATATGTAAACACAACTAAATGCAATTCGTGTAGCAAAAACTGGTACATAGAGAGTAATCGGTAATGTGCTCCCCTGATATTCACTGATAGCACTCAAAATGGGGGAAAGGTGAAAAGAAGGTGAATTAGGCTGAGTAATGGCCTATCAGGCCCTAGTCACCAGAACCTGTAAATGTTGCCTTATAAGGAAAAAAGGTCTTTGCAGATGTGATTAAGTTAAGGACCTTGAGATGGGAATATTATCCTGGATTATCAGGGTGGGCCCTAAATGCAATCTCATGTGTAAGGGGCAGAGGGAAATTTGAAACAAACAGGACACATACACACAGTAGAAGGCGATGTGAACACAGAGGCAGAGATTAGGTGAGGTGGCCACAAGCCAAGAAATGCCAGCAGCCACGAGGAGGTGGAAGAGACCAGGGACAGATTATCTCCCTGAGCCTATGAAGGACTGTGGTCTCATGGACACCTAGATTTCAGCCCAGTGATAATGATTTCATATTTCTGGACTCCAGAGCTGTGAGAGAAAAAAATTCTTTGTTTTAAGCCACCATCTTTGTGGTAATTTGCTACAGCAGCCACAGGAAACTAATACAGAGGGAAACACAGCTTTTTAAGATTTAATAGTAAATGTTTCTAAAGCCACTCATTGATAGGTGTTGCTGGGTTCAGTGACATCAGAAATACCCACAGGCAGAGTATCAGTCTCGTCAACTTGTAGTTGAAATCCATAAGGGCTTTCTAAACCTTGAAGGATGGGAGCTTTTCAGAGGCCACCACCAGAGTGATTCCAGTCTATAAAAGGTGGGAGGAAAAAGGATGAGGGGGAATCTAAAGATATCACTCTGGGGCAAATGATGTTATCAGACACTGGGATTATGAAGGGGAAATAGGAAGCACACTTCTTAATGGGGTAGGCAATTAGGTGCTGCTGGGGTGACAGGGAAAAAAGACTGGGGAGTTTAAATGTTAAGTAAAATATGGTATTTGTTGATGAATGTTAGGGTCTGCGCTACCTTGCTGTGAAAGGTTCCTCACCTTCATAGGCAATGAGTCCTGATCAGGGAAGCTGTCCTAATTGCCTGCACACAGGTTAAGATCCTGGTGAGTACCAGTAAGAACCAAGGTCCAAGGCAGGAGGCACTTTTATTGAGGGAAGTTGACATCCCTGCCCATAAGGACTCTGTTGGTGAAGCTTGAGGCATCAGATCTTAAGGATTTCAGTTGGACCCAGTCCAGGCTTTCTCCTCTGAAGGGAGCATGAGCAATTCCGACTACCTCCATATGAGCCCAGTTGCAGTTGCAGGTGGGGCCTCCTCACCAAGCGGTTCCCACAGGCCTTTGTGGCCTCCCTCTTGAGCTGTTCCAGTAGTGTGTGCATGCATCCATCCATTTTCTCATGCGTCTTTTCGTGACTGGAAAGAGGCCAGGGCTACAGCAAAACACCCATCCTTGGTCCCAAAGCAGAACAAACATATTAGAGTACCTTTAGCATTGTGTGTGTATAAATGATAGCTGTGAAAGCTTCTCTAAAAATTCTGGGTAAGGAAAAATACAGAATAATCTTGACATTTTGAAGCCCTCTCTGCATAAACCTCACATTCTCATTATGTCATGTAAAAAGAAGGTAGTTTACACATGGGCACTTATGGTTTCTAACTACTCCATGGTTCTGGAATTCTGAAAAACATGTATTTTTTTAAACTGAAACTTCTCATTCGGATAAACTTGCCAAAAGGCTTTACATTAGCTTATAATTTCTATAGGGTTCCTTAGCACTTGTGGTAAGATACAAGTGCTAAGATACAAGTTTTGGTAAGATGCAAGTTGCTGTGTAACTTACTAATTTTCTCATTCAGTTGATCAGAAGCTTTTTATACTTCTAGATCCCAGAAAAATGATTGTTGTCATCACCACTGTGCTGATGAATGGGACTTAGTATCACCATAATCCTGTAGGATGCTGGATTTCCTCTAGCTTTGGAAGTTCTTAAAATTACAGCTTTAAGCAATATTTTAATATTTCTCTAAAGAAACAGTAAAGATCCATAAAACTCATGTTTGTTTAATTCTGTTCTGTATTAAAGGCCTTCAAAGTTCAGCATCCCCGGAACTCCAGAATTCCCCACCCTACAGATAAATAACTAATTGTATCTTACTATGCAAGGAAACCCGGGCAAAATAGCAATTCATCACAAATATTTCTTTTTATGATTCTAAAAGCAGTCAAAATATAGATGTGCCTCTAAAACAACAGTGAGAGGGCATGCATTTGATTAAAAAACTTACTCTTCCATTTGTAAGTAATTTTGTTATATGCTGCTTGGAAAAGATTGTTTAGTTAAAGCTATATTTCTTGAAAAGAGTGTCAGACAGAGACAGCATAGCACACTACTAAAACACACTGAAGTTTTTATTTCCTCATTCATTCATAAAATAAATATTTTATTAGTGGTTATTTTATATGTAGTATAATGATATTTTGCAAAAGAGTGCAATGAATTAAACAACATATCTTCTCTTAAGGAACTTAGAGGATTTAAAACACAATGTAAGACATTAGCATAAGTATCACAAAGATAATAACTCATAACATTTGTTGGTCTCTTACCTTGTGTCAGGCACTATTCCGATATATTAACACAGTTTAACTCATCTAGTCTTCACAATAATCCTCTAAATGGAGGTAGTGATTTTCTAGTTTTATAGCTGAGAAATCTGAAGCCTAAGGCTCTATATGAGCAAGTTGTGGAGTTGGGATTCAAACTCACATGACTCATCTCCAGAGTGTAGACTATACTATGTCACTGTACTAGATGTATAATTATAATGTATAATTAACTGCAAATGGAAAATATCAAATTAAACATCATTTGAAGGAGTAGTTGTCCTGACAGATAGAATTAGACATCAAAATTTTGTGGAAGAGGTCAGTTTGTAACTTGGATAAGAATGGGTTTGAGTGTAAAAGGAGGTGAAGTGGTTTGTTGGTTCAAAGTAAAGAGGCTAGAAAGTGTGAGGATGTTCAAAGAGAAGTAGTCCATGTTGGGTAGAGCCAAAGGTCTATATGGGGAAGTCATGGGAAGCCAGGCCCATTGCCCCAAGTTTATATTACAAAACCTTTCAAACCCACAAAAAAGCTGAAAGAATTGTAGAGTAAACACATATAATACCGCTTCAATTCTGCCATGAACATTATGGCATATTTGCTTTATTGCACATGTGTCCATCAATCATTCCCTCTATCCATCCATCAATTCATTTTATTGATTGATTCCTTGCAAAGTAGGTTGCTGACATCAGTACACTTCGTCCCTAAACAGTTCATTGTGTATATCAGTAACCAGGCTCAATATTTGTTTACAGTTATTAACTCCAGAAGTAAAATTTATATTTAATGAACATACAAATCTCAAGCTTACCATTCAATGAGTTTTGGAAGATACATAGATGTGTATGAAACAAACTTCTGTCAAGATACAGAATGTTGTTATCACTCCAAAAGTTCTCTTGTGTTCCTTGTCTGTTAGTTCTTGTAACTGCCCCCTGAGAGGCAATCAATGTTTTATTTTTCTACCATACATCAGTTTTGGTTTCTCAAGGTCCTCATATAAAAAGAATCCTACAGTGTGTATTATATTTTATGTAAAATTTCTTTCATTTAACATATTGGTTTTGAAATTTGTTCATTTTCTTGTATCAGTAGTTTACTCATTTTAATTTGAGTATAGTATTCCATAGCATGAATATATTACAGTTTGTTTATACATTAGTCTGTTGATGAAATTGGGCTGTTTTGTGTTTGGGCTATTATGACTAAAAGGTGCTGGGGGGTAGTGGATGTCGCTCGGTGGCTGAGCGCCTGCCTCCCATGTATGAGGTCCTGGGTTCAATTCCTGGTACCTCCTGGAAAAATAAAAAAGGTGCTAGGATATTCTTGAGTACAATATCCTTACTTTAAGGAAATACCTAGTGGAATTGTTGCATAATAGGGTAAATGTATGTTTAGTTTCATAAGAAAATTCCACAGCTTTTGCCAATTTCCATTAACTATGTATGAGAATTCCAGTTACTCCAATTTCTTGACAACATTTAGTGTTTAGTCATGGGTTAAGTGGAAATAGATAAGTATTGCCTAGATTGTGAAGGCACCAAATTTTGTGGCTTAAAGCTCTGTATTAGTTAGGGCTCTCCAGAGAAACAGAACCAATAGGATATATGGAGGTGTTTGTGAATTGGCTCACATGATTGTAGAAGCTGGAAAATCCAAAGTCTATAGGGCAGGCCAGCAGTCTGCAGTCTGCATACTCAGACAGAAATTTCTATGCTGCAATCCTGAGGCAGAATTTCTTCTTCCCAGGAATCCTCAGTTTTTGTTCTCACGGTCTTCAGTTGGTTGGAAAAGACCCACCTACATCATAAAGGGTAATTTCCTTTACTGAATGTCCATTGACATTGTGATGTTTTAATCACATCTACAAAATACCTTCACAGCTACATCTACAGTGTTTGACCAAACAATTGGTCACTGTATTCTTGCCAAGTTGAAACATAAAATGTACTGTAACAGGTTCCATCCTAAGTTGTTGGTAGTCACTGAGGAGTTTGTTCCTCCGATAGCCTGGTGACTGTGGTATTTGGTAAAATTAAGCTGGAAGTGGGATACAGGTTGGCTTCAAAAGGAAAAGAACTATAGATATGAAGGTTGTTGCATGATCTAAATAGAAAATAAGGAAAAGTGAAGCATTTTATGAAGAAATAATCTAAAGCATCTAGTGTCAATGAATAAAGATACAAGGGAAGACACAAACATTTCTGAAGTGCATGTAGGAAAAATGGTCTTACCATCAATATGCATAGGCAAATTAAAAGAGAGAACTGGTTATGTGATTTTCTGGGTATTGGTTATCTGTGTCTGCAGAGCAGTAAAATGGTAATCTTCATTGGGAGGATTAACATTGGAGTGAGATAAAATTCAACTAAGGCTATGTTCTTCACCACCTGCACAAATTTGCTTCTGAAGAAAACAAATCCGTATCATTTCTAGTTCAAACCAGCAATCAAGAGTTGACCTACAAAGAATCATGTGGCAAGAGCTTCTCTATTTACAATATTCTAATATCTTCACTTCTATCCCTTCTATCTGAAATGTCTTTCCTTGATTGCGCCACCTGGTTACACTAGCTTAAAAGACATAGTTGAAACATTGCCTTATCTGTGGATTCTCTCTGTCCTACCAAGATGTTTAACACTCATTTCGATCACAGATTACTGTTCTGTCCTGGAGCTATATGCTTCCTATGCTTCAGTTCCTGCTCTATGTGATGGTTTGAAACTGTATGGACCTCAGAAAAGTATGTTCTTAAAACTAATCCATTGCTGTGGGTGTAAAATGATCATAAACAGAACCTTTTGATTAGGTTACTTCAGTTAAGACATGGCCAAGTGTAGGTCTTAGTCCTCTTACGGAAGTCCTTTATAAATAGGATGAATATGGAGAGAGAAAAAAGAAAGCTATTGAAGCAAGAAGCTAAAAGCAATGGAACCTGGAAGAGAAGGGAGTGACCAGAAGATGCCACCATGAGCCTTGCCACATGACAAAGGAGTCCAGGATCATCAACAACTCCTTCAGGGAGAAAGCATCACCTGATATTGCCTTGATTTGGGCATTTTTCTCGCCTCAAGTAAGTTTGTAAGTTAATAATTTCTCATTGTTAAAAGCCAACCCATTTCATGGTATTTGCATTTCAGCAATCTAGCAAACTAAAGCAGATTTTGGTACCAGAATATTGAGGTGCTGCTATTGCAAATACAAAAAAAAAAAAATGTGGGAATGGCTTTATAAATGGTTAAGGGGTAGAATCTGGAAGAATTGTAGGTGCTTGATAGAAAAAGCCTAGATTGCTTTGAAGAGGCTGTTGGTAGAAATATGGATGCTAAAAGACAGAAATGCTGAATGTGTCATTGCAAACTGGCAGAAAGGCGGCCCTTATTTTAAAGTAGAAAGGAATTTGGCAAAATTGAGTCCTGATGTTGGATGGATGGCAGAATCTGAAAATGAAAAACTTGGATATTTAGCTGAAGAGATTTCCAAACTAAATGTGGAAACTGTAGCCTGGCTTCTCCTTGAAGCTAATAGTAAAAACACGTGGAAAGGGTAAGCTGAGAACTGAACTCCTGGACACAAGGAAATCAGAAGTTGATGGTTTGGAAAATTCTGAGCTTCCAGAAAGCAAGTCCCCAGGGAACAGTGATCCATGTGAGAATTTAAATCAACATTTAACCAGTCAGCCATTTCAGTGCAAGTCAGGATTGGAGGTGCAGTTATCCAGGAAGGGTCTGTGGAAAGTCCTACTGTCTGCAGGTTTGGCCCCCTGTGCACAATATGCAAAACCAATGAGTTGTTTTAGTTTTTTTTAAATGTCCCTGAATGGCTGAAAGGGACAGAGAAAGGACAGATTGGAGGGAAAATGACTTCAAAGTCAGAACCATGGAAACTGAGGTCTGGACTGAAGATATCTTCTCAGGCCGAAAGTGTGGATCTACACATGTATATGGAAAGGATGAGCATGCCCCAGAGTTTGGAGAGGATGGGCCTTCTGCTCTGTTGTTCAGAAAGAGTGTTACCACCCCAGGTTTCTCAGATGCCTAGGGGATTGCAGAGAGGCTGGCCACCACCCCAATGCTTGAGGAGGGTGGAATCCAGAGCCCGGCCGCCACCTCTATGCTTGACAAGGGTGGAGCTGAGTGCCTGGCCATCACTTTAATGCTTGAAGATGTTGGAGCCTTCATTTCAGTGTTTGAAGAGAGCATGGCCACCCTGTAAACACTTGGAAAGGGTGGGGCTGCGACTCCATCAAACCTGGAGGACAAAGCATCATTCTATATATGACTCTCTATATAAACTATACCCTGCAGGGTTTCAGAAATATTTGGTACCCTTGACCCCTGTTTTCATTCCATTTCTCCCTTTGGAAATGGGAACATTTATCTATGACTACCCCTCCATTGCATATTGGAAGCAGATAACTTGTTCTCTAAGTTTCACAGGTCCACAGCTGGAAGGGAATTGTGCCCCAGGACAGACCACACTTATAATTGATTTTGATGAAACATTGTACTTAATACTGTTACCAAAGTGATTTAAGGATTTGGGGATATTGTGATGGAAAAAATGTATTTTGCATATGGAAAGAACATGTCTTTTTGGGGTCCAGATGGTGGCACGTGATGGTTTGAAACTGCATGGAGCCCAGAAAAGTATGCTCTTAAAGCTAATATATTCCTGCTTGTATAAACCTATTGTAAGCAGGGTCTTTTGAATAAGTTACTTCAGTTGAAGCATGCCCAAGGGTGGGTCTTAATCCTCTTATTGGAGTCCTTTGGAAATGGGATGAATACAGAGAGAGAGAAAAGAACCCCATGGAAGCAAGAAGCTGAAAGCAATGAAACCCAAAAGATAAGGGAGAGATCAGTAGATGATGCCTTGTTCCTTGCCATGTGACAGAGGAGTCCAGAATGGCTGGCCACCTCTTTGAGGAGAAAGCATCACCTGATGACATTTTGCCCAGCCTCAAAACTATAAGCTTGTAATTTAATAAATTTCCATTCTTTATGCCAAAGCATTACATGGTATTTTGCTTTAAGCAGCCTTTTAAACGAAAACACTCCACTACTCCTTAGCCAAGTGTTTGATACTTAGATGCATAATATGTTTGCTAACTGAATGAGCTGCTTCAGGTTCTATCCTTTCTACTTCAAACTTTCCCTACACCCTCAATTACTCTCTCCTCTTTCATTTCTTCTAAGAGAAAAACTAATTTTCCTTACATTCAGAATTCCTTACCCTTTTTAACCATCTGTCCACTTTATGTTCTTTAATTTCATAAACTCTATTATTTCTTTTGCTTTTTTGTCATCTGTAGTGGTTTGAAGCTGCATATACCCCAGAAAAAAAGCATGCTTTAAAATTCAATCCATTGCTGTGCATGTGAACCATTGTAAATAGGACCTTTTGATGAGTTTCAGTTAAGAATTTGTAGCCCACCTCAATCAGGATAGGTCTTAATCCTACTACTGTGTCTGTTATAAGTAGAATAAAATTCAGAAAGAGAGAGAGAAGCCACAAGAAGCAATAGGCTGACATCAGTGAAACCTGGAAGATAAGGGAGAAACTGGGAGAATCTGGGAGATGCCACCATATGACTTGCTATGTGACAAAGGAGCTAAGGATTTCCAGCAGTCAGCCATAGAACACACAGTCTTTGGGGGGAAAGCTTATCTTTATTGATGTCTTAATTTGACCTTTTTTAGCCTCAAAGCCTAAACTAATAAGTTCCCATTGTTAAATCCAACCCTTGTCATAGTATTTGCTTGAACAATCTAGGAAACTAGAACATTAACATTGAAAAATTCTATACTTATATACATGTCCAAGTCTCTCCATCCTAAAACAAAGTTCCCTTGATTTTGCTATCCCATTGAGTTACTAACCTAGAGCTCTCCTTCCTTGCACAACCAAACTTATATAAAAAGTTGCTTCCATTGATTTTTCCACTACATTACTATAAACTCCTTAAAAACTCTTGCCTTTTTCTACTGCTTCAGCTGTTCTATGGAAACACTCCTCTTAAAAGTCACCCACAATTGACTAGTTGACAGATTCAATGACTTTGACTGCCTCCTCCTATTTCTTTGCAACATTTGACAGTGTTGAAAATCCTCACCTTCTTGGAAGTCTCTCCCTTGCAGGTTTCCTTAACATTCTGCCATCCTTAGTATCTATGATGTGACAGACATAGTCCTAGACACATTACAAATATTATCACATTTGACCAAAGTACAGATTCTGCTCCAATCTTCTTTCTAAGCATGAATATTGTCCAAAGCCTTTAGCTTGTATTCAGTCTTTCTGAGAGTTGTGAGAGTTGCTTTTACCAAACTTTATCAAACCTTTTCCCGACTATCCTTCCAATCCCTCTACACCCACTCTACCATCACAGTATCCATTGCAACCTATACCCCCAAAATGCATTCGTACTAATAATAGGAAAAAATAATGCTACTATTTTTCTAGGTCCCGCTATATATCCATGCTTTGTTGTGAGCTTGTGTATGTTATGTAAAGTAATCCTAACAAATGCATGATAGATTATTATCCCTACTTTTCTATGAGGAAACTGAGTCTCACATAGATTAAGTAGCAATGATTACTGCTGTATAATGTATAGAGGAGCCAGACTTCAAACTAGGTTGAGCTCACTTCCATATTTGCCTAACTGTTGTGTTGAGAATAATAGCTCTGTCTTTACACCTTCTTTTTCTTATGCCTGAATGTCTTTTAATTCTGCATACGCACATCATGATGCCCAAATGCAACTCATCCATCAGTCTGTTTGGAATACCATCTCCATCTCTTCCAAGTAGTTTTTTCTTTCCCCAATTTTCCTAACTGGAAATACTTTTTTTCTTTTCTATGAGCTTACACTAAGTTTTCATTATGTTTTCTAGCAGTGTCCCCTATACTGTGCTATTTGTGTGCCTGACCTGTCTGACTGCATAGACTGGATGCTCTCTGAGGACAGGAAATCTATTTGATTTTATTAATTTCTTTCCCATTTCTCCTGGTACAATACTTTGCACACAATAGGCCAAAGGATGAATTATCTAAGGCAATCTTTGTGTATCACAAATATTTGTGGAATTTTTAACAGATATTCCTGAAACTTGCAGAGGAGGAGATCCTGTCTTACATTTTTAAAGCCCAATGGGTAATTCTGATCCTTGGTCACGATTTAGAACCACTGGAGCAGTGAAAATAGCAGGAGTTTACATTCAGATTGGATGACAATTTCCACTTCTTTAAGCCTTCATTACCTCCTCTGTATAATGGAAGCTGTGGAGAGAGTTGCTCTACAGTGTGGTGGGGGAGCACAGACTCAGGCACAACAGAAACTCACAGAAAATGACCCGTATATTGCTGGCACAGCACAAAGGCCCAAAAAAGGCCAGTCCCCTGGGGAAGTCAACTGCGTGAGTGAGGATCCGTGGATGGCAGCTCCACCACCTCTCTTCATGTTGGAGGTTAGGTACACCTGCCCCAACTGAGGGCTGAGCTTCTATACACTCCAGAGAGAGGGGCCCATGCCAACTAGAAAGCTTTGCTCCCTGGCAAGCAGCTCAGCCTGGTTAAGATTTAACAGCTCCCCTGACTGCCTGCAGTTTCTTGCAAAATAGAAACATACAGAAAACCTGCACAGAAACAAGCAAAAATGGAAACATAAACACCTTTATACAAACAAACAAGAGTGGAAATATAACAAAAACCTGCACACAAACAAGCAAGAGGAGAAAAGGAGGAGGGTAGACAAGTGCTGGGAGACGGCCACTGAGTGTGTCCTCGACTTCCAACAAAAGCATCTCTACATCACTGCAAGGCAAGTTAATATATGTAAGATGTCTTGCATGGTTTCTAGCACATGGTAAGCATTTAGTAGATGTTAATTTCTTTTTCTATCCCTTAACCCCTTAAAAATAATTATTGAATGAATGCTTCTTAGATTGAAATGTTGAAACTCATCTCAGGGATATGAGCATTTTGGGTATTTTCCTCTTCTTGTTTCTTCATTCCTTTGGGTATCTTCCAAGGCTTTCCTGAGTCTTAGCTTTTGTCTTTTTCTTCTACTGTAGCCTCTGAGACTCTACTATAAACAGTGACCTGTACCATTGTACCCCTTCTTGTCAGGCCAACCTCCTTTATCCCACTCTGTAGATCTGTCCTTCCCCAGAGATTCTGAGACTGAGTGCATGTGCTCCCTCCTCTCCTCAAGCCTACTGGGGTTAGACTGCAGGCTAGGAGTTCTGGCAGAGCAATATATTCCAGCAACGCTTTAGGTCCCACCATAGATACTATTACTGAAACACAAGAGGCAAACACCATTCAAAAATACCTAAGCTATCCAAACCATATTTTGAAAAAAAATCACATTTTATTAAGATCATTTTATACTGCATTTAAACATAAATATAGAGAAGCAAAATAACCTACTTTGTGTCTAATATTCCTTCATATATGAAACAAAGAACAAATTTATACACAGGTGTTGACTGCATACTTGGTTTATACATGCGATTAATGGAAGAAGTATACATGTGTTAGAAGCTACTGAGAATCATGTCTTGGACCATGTTCTCTTGAGAGTCTAAAGTCTAGTAGAGATAGCCACATATGAATAGTGCAGGCTCTTTGTGTTTTGCTGTGCACTTTAATAAGATTAAATTTTGATATCAGACTAATGTAGCGTATAGGAGTGCTTTTCAAACATTTATGTGCATACAAATCTCCTGGGGATCTTGTTAAAAAGTCCATTAGGTGGATGGTGGTCTTTGAGATTCTGTGTGTCTACCACATTCCCAGGTGGTGTTGATGCTACTTGTTTGTGGACTACATGGGCTGGCAAGGGTCAAGGATATAATCTATCAGGTTGTCACTTGAACGCAAGCTCTGTCACTCATTAATTACATGATCTTCCCCAAGTTACTCATCCTTTCTGAAACTCTCCCTCTAAAGTGGAGGAAATAATCCCTTCATTGAATATTTTGGCAAACATTAGATTAAATAATTTATTTAAGTCATTTATTATAGAATTTACACAGAGACTATAATTGTGAGCTCCTCTCCCCCCACCCTCAGTTTTTGATACTTCTTTTAGATCCTAAAAAGTATATAGAAATAAATATTGGACTAGTTATCAGCAGACCTGTGTTCAAGGATTAGCTCTGTCATTTGAGTTAAGTAATTTGTGGAAGTTAAGTCACTCTTCAGAACTTTGATTTTGTCTTCCAAAAAATAATGTTAAGCACACCTTTACACAGAGGTGTAGAAAAGATTAAATGAGCCACAGTATAAAATTAATTTGTAAATTACGTGTATAAGATATTCTATTTGGAGAATATCTTGATAATTACACATAATATATTCTTTGAATTCTGACAATGTGAACTAACTAAGAAAAATGAAAAGAACCAAGCAATTGTCTTGTGAAATGACTCAATGTGGAAAGACAAAGTAATTGATTCTAAAAAATATTCCTGATGTTTTCCTCAACAGCAAGTATTTTGGGTCAGAAATATCTACCTGATTTTTTCTGTGTTGCAATTTGTAGTATAGACACAGCCTCAAGATGCAATGAAACCATTAGACAACTCCAGCCTAATGTGAAATGACAACTTGTTAATTAACATCAATATCGAGAGCACCATGTTTACAGGTCAAATTTCATAGATAACACAAAAAGTACACATTAAGTTCCACAGCTCTGAAATATTTTAAACTTGTAAATGAAAAAAAAAATCCCTCTAACTTTATATTTTAGTTGAATAGCAGAGGTGGCTTAATTTATCACAAAAATGATAGAACTGCCACAGTAGAAATGCAGTAAATAATTTAATGAATTTGTATTTTACAAGGTATACAACTGAACATTCACTTGTGAATTAATTCCTTAAAAACCTAGTTTCATGACACTCAAAAGACAGCAAAACAACTTGTTTTAATTGTTGAGTTTGAGTTAGTTTTGATGAAAAATAATATTTTCAAACTCTCTTGATAAAAAGGTCATGTATCCAACTTGTGTAAGTAAACACCTGAGTTTAAGGTATCTTGGGTTATAAACCATGTTTATGAACTTTCTTAATGCATTATTTTTATCTTATTTTAATTCATTTAAAAATTTTATTGAAGTATATCATTCATACGCAAACATACATAAACAATAAGTATACAGCAAAAGTTGTGAACGTACAAAACAAACTTGCATACCATCATACAGGGCTCCCATACATCACCCCACCACCACCACCTTGCATTGTTGTGAAAAAGTTCTGACAAACTATGAAAGAGCATCGTCAAAATATTACTACTAACTCTAGCTCATATCTTACATTTGGTGTATTTTCCCCCCAACCCACCCAGTTATTAACACCCTGTACCTAAAGCATTATTTCAACACAATTAATTACTATTTGGAACTTCACAGTGAACACATAACATGCAGATTCTGCTCTTCAATGACATTGGGAGATCTCCTTGAGAAAACAGCTTAGTATAACAGTACAACGTGTTCTGCCTTTTCACTCCTCTGCCTGGAGCAGGTGCTGCTAATCTAAATACTTTGGAAGGGATAGCTGTCCTTATTGATTACACGTGGTTAAAAAATGGAATCTGGGAAGCTTTGTTATTCAATGGAATGCCAGTCTCCACCCTAATCTTTGTCTTGATTATGTGGCTCTCTTCCTAGGAGCTCCCTTCCACGGCTGGTTGCTGCACGCTGCACAGATGTTTCTCCTATTGCTGCTACATGGTGATTTTTCAAGCTGCTTCATAGACAGATATTTCCAGATGTGTCCCCCAGCTCTCTGGATAGACCTTTTCTCCTTACAAAGAGCAGATCACACTGCTGCTCAGGCTTTTGATCTATTGACTATAGAAAAAACAAACAGCACTCTATTGATGTTGTATTTGGGGGGGCAGCTTTGGCAATAGCACACACAGTAAGTGTCCTCTTCATCCTTTGAAACACTGCTGGCAGATGTTTTCTATGGACTTCTCCATCTAATAGTCTTTATTCTCACCCCAGATCTCCCTTCTATGAGAGGATGGGTTAATGTGGTTCAGTCTCTGTTTTCCATTCATATTTAGTTTAAGGCTATCTTAACATGCACTTTGAGGCTAGCAGCATAATTTAGTTCTTAGCAAATTAAGACCTAATTAACATCTCGTATCGGTAGTAAGGTAAGTAATTTTAGGTCATGCATGCTTATTGACAGAAGGGAAATAGCACTTCCAATTTATTTACCAATTTTATCTGTCTACATTTAGAGGGAAACTTATAAGCCCAGATTATCTTAGTTCTGGAATATTTTTTCTCCATCCGTCTGTCTATCCCTCCTCTCACCCATTCATGCACTCTTATTCAGTACCTGATAATTGAAGGCCTGCCAGGATCCAGGCACTGGTAGGAAAGAGAGAGAAGAGATAGAATCCCTGACCTCAGAAAGCTCATGATCCAGTCATGGAGGCTAAAGTGAAATAGATAGGGTATGTCCTCTGATAGTATTCTGCACAGAGTTCAGAAGGGATCAAATGAAGGAGTGTTTGGGTGAGGTATATAAGGATATTTAGCGTAACTTCAAGACTTCAAATTTAGGGCACAGAATGTACCCTAAATTTGACTCATAAGAGCTTTCCTGTGTCATAGGAGCAGTAGGCACTTTACAAAACAACACTAGCAATGATGTTTAGGCTAATGTGTCAATTTAGCCAGGTAATGGTGCCCAGTTGTTTGGTCAAGGAAGCACTGGGCTAATTGTAATACAATGACATTTCATGGACTTTAATCATCCGTGAGTTGAATGCATAATTGGCTGGTTATATTTGCAATCAGCTGAGGAGATTGCCATCAGCAAGAGTGAAGTCTCATCCAATCAGTTGAAGGTCTTAAAGGAAAAAGTGATTTCAGCATTAGAGAGAGAACCCCTATCTCTACCAGCGTCTCCTGGGGAATTCATTGAGGACCTTCATCTGAGTCCCTGACTTGCAACCTACCCTATAGAATTTGGATTTGTGCATTCCCATGGTTGCCTGAGACACTTTTGTAAAATCTCATACTATATACAGATATCTCCTGGCTGTTCTGTTTCCCTAGAGACTCCTGACTAATAAACTATCCAAGGGCACATTTTCATTAGCACTTTGAAGCAAATATAAGGAATATTTGGGATTGTAACATGTCCAGAGACAAAACTAAACTAGATTATTATCCACAGAGATTCTTTGATTCAAAAGCAGAAATTTTACATTCCTTTTCCAAATTTCATTATATACCAGCAGGTAAAAGAATCATTAGAACAATAAATATAAAGTGAAATATATAGTGAATATAAAGTGAAAGCTTCTTGGGAAAATGGCCTTCTACTTCCTCAAAGAAATTAGATCCGCTTTTTTGTTTTACTGTTATGTTTGAGACATTTGGATAAAGTAAAGCTATGCCAGTAGAATTCTGGAAAAGTCCTCCTTTTGCATAAGGTTAATAGTAGCATTTAAGTGAAGAGAGAGTGGGCTCAACAAAGTGGGAAGATGCAGTAACTTAAACAGGGAAAATTTAAACTTTAATTGGATTTTGGGTTTTTTGTCTTGTTTTGTTTTGCTTTGCTTTGCTTAGGAGGTCCCAGGGATTGAACCTAGGACTTTGTACGTGGGAAGCAGGCACTCAACCCCTTGAGCTAGTTCTGCTTCCCTGGGTTTGGTGTTTTAATCTGCTCTGCAAATGAATTGCAGAACTAAGGGCTGGAAACAGACAATGAGAAGTTCAAGAGGGGAAAAGTTTTCTTTTGTTATTGGAAAGAACTGGGATGATAAGGAAATTATGGAAATTATCACTAAGGCTATCACCACAGGCCCACCAGTGAGCTTGGGTTCAGATAAGACTTTAGAGCAGTTAGTAAAGATTATGAGCTTTGACTAATGGTAGAACAAAATTTAACAACTAAGTATTAGTTAGGACAGGTCAAACCGCTGTAACAAAGACATGCCAACAATAATGGGCTGAATAAGTAGCTTCTTTCTTTCACAAATAAAAGCTCAAATGCAAATGGGTGATTGAGCTGGTGGGTCAGCTCTGCCATCTTCAATTTGTATACTTGTGGCTTCCAACAAGTGCCGTGGGCAGCTCCTCAAATTGCAGCTATCGAACACAACTGATTTTATCTTAAACAGAATACTCAAAAGTTGAACACATCCTTTCCACTTAAAATTTATTGACAAATGCTTGGTATTAGATCCACATCCAGCTGCAAAGGAGACTAGAAGTCTGCAGCAGGGCACGCATGTTCTCGGCTCATATGAGAAGTATTTTACTATAAAACAGGTGAAGAAAAGAAAGAATGCTGGGAGATGATTAGTCTTTTCCACAAACCAGTCACCATGCCCCTTATTAGAACTGAAAGATCAGGCTAAGTGTGAGGGTATAGTTTTAGTGGTCAGTGACTACTATAAGGAATATTTGTTAAGATTTCTTTTGGCTCCATGACTCTTTTAGTATTATTTTATTTCCTTCTATGATCCCCTATAGATACGAGAAGCAACATGAAATGAATCGTGAGGCAGGTTATATGTTCATCTGTGTTTCAGCTGAGTGAATGTGAAGACAAGGAGGAAGGGAAATTTTGTTAAGTGCTTACTGTGTTAAACTGTGTTATTTTCATCAATGTTTTCTTACCATCAATGAGGAAGATTATATTTCCTTGCACTATTGAAGTCAGGCTTTATCAAGTGATTTGATTTCACTGATAAAAATAAAAAGCCGTTATAATTTTAAACTTTCAGGCTGAAGCTTTAAGAGTACTTCATTCTCTCTTTCTCTCTGCCTCAGTGACCAGAATATGCACTAGATCAAAGCCTGGATTCTAGAGTGAGGTTGATGTAAATGCAAGATTCAATGCACATGTAGCATGAACCAGGACTAAATCTCTGGTGTTTTAACCCACCGCGATTTTCAGATGGTTTGCTATCACAGCGTTCCTGAGCATACGTACCCTGACTGGTAGAGCAGATGGGAAACACAGGGCACTGAGGAGGAGCTAAACGGGTAAACAGGGATTTGTTCCAAGATCGAACTTCCTGTAGCTGAAGCATCAGAAAACATTTATTTCATTCTGGTTCTTCTCCTCCAATCAGAATCCTTTTTGGTTATAAAACTTTATATTTTGAATGGCTCAATCTATAATACCTGGAACCATCCCCTTTAACAAAAATTTGATACCCTGTCTCCACACTGTTGTTCACGACATTTCCTCATTCTGCGATTCATTCTATTTCCTCTTTCCACTCTCCATTTCAACCATTCCCTTCCCAGTGCAAATGCTGTTTCTATCCTAGACATTTTACAAATCTTACCAAACAAATATGGCCTTTTGTCTAAATTCACATTTAGTTTAGTCCTTTTATCTTTGCTGGAATTCTCTAGAATAAAAGCCCGAGGCATGGAAAAAGAATGAATGTTTTATTAGGACATTCAAACCCTGGTCAGAAAAGTGAGGGAAAAGGAACCTGAGATAAGGGAGGATGGGAAGTCAGTCTAAGGTAATATGTTACTGAATTGCCCAGCGCCTCAAAACATAAAGTATTATCTGATTATTTGCTAAGTGAGGCATTTCTAGAAAGTCTCTGCAGAAAACCATATCTTGTCCCAAGGAGAAAGGAAGAGTGGTTTGGCTTTCAGCAACCCCCACCCCATCTTCTGTCTCTCATTGAAATCTGCCACATGGGAAGTGTCACCTAGCCCCTTTGAGAAGATGTTGAGAAAGCCAATCACACATCCTGTGGCGGGGCCATCCTTCCTAGTCTGGTAAACACACACAAAACATTTGTAAATATTGCATATATTATGCCAAAAAGTCCTACAATTTTCAAAATACCAAAATAATTTAGAGTATGTTCTCTAACTCAATGTATGTATATATCATAAAATATTCACCCTATCCAGTTGTTACTGTTTTAGGTTATTTCATATGCTTATACGTACAATATTTTGATGACTATTTCTAATTTACTACCTGTTATTGATTTCCAGCTTCTTTCCATTCTGAGCAGAGAATGTCTTTTATATAATTTCAATATTTTTAAATTTATTGGGGCCTGTTTTGTGACACAACGTGTGGTCTATCATGGAGAATGATCCATGAGCTCTTGAGAAGAATATATATCCTGCTGTTTTGGAGTGCAATGTTCTCTCTATGTCTCTTCAGTCTAGTTCATTTTTCTTATTCAAGTTCTCTCTTTCCTTATTGATCCTCTGTCTAGATGTTCTATCTACTGATGAGAGTGGTATATTGAAGCCTCCAACTATTATGATAGAGACCTCTATTTCTTCCTTCCATTTTGCCAGTATTTGCTCATGTATTTTGGGGCACCCTTATTAGGTACATAAATATTTATGATTGTTTTTTCTTGATGAATTGCCCCCTTTCAAAAATATAGAATGTCTTAGTTTGTCTCATAACACTTTTGCTTTTAAAGTCTATTTTGTCTAATATTAGTATAGCTATTCCAACTCTTTTCTAATTGCTGTTTGCATGGAATATCTTTTTTCAAACTTTCATTTTCAACCTATTTGTATCCTTGGGTCTAAGGTGAGTCTCTTGTAGACAACATATGGATGATGTGGCAGTTTGGTATTGTTTATGAATTCCAAAAATAGATATTGGCTTATGTTTGTAAACTAAAAACTTGTGACTGCAAGCTTCTACCCCCAAAAAATACCCTTTATAAATGCCAACAGATTTCTGGTACTTTGCATCAGCACCCCTTTGGCTGAGTAATACAGATAGATAATATTTTTTTAAACCATTCTGCCAATTTTCATCTTTTATTGGGATGTTTAATCCATTAGCATTTAATGTTATTACTATAAAGGCAATACTTATTTCAACCATTTTATCCTTTGGCTATTATTTTTCATATCTAATTTTTGTCTCTTTTGTTTGACCCTTTTATTTATTTTTTAATATACTTTTTAATTTTTTAAAAGAAACTTAGCTTACATAAATGTTACATAGAAAAAATAAGGGATTCCCATATGCCCCACTCCCTAGCCCTCCCACATTTTCTCACATCAGCAACATCCTTCATTAATGTAGTATATTTGTCAAATTGATGAACCCATCTTGGAGCATTGCCACTAAACAAGGATTATAGTTTTCACTGAAGTTTACACTCTCCCCTGCACATTTTTTGCAAGTTATTACATGACATACAATGGCCTATATCTGTCATTGAAATGTTGTTCAGGATAATTCCCAAGTCTCAAAAATGCCCCCAAATTACACCTATTTTTCCCTCTCCCTCCACTCAGAACCTTCAGTGACCACTGCCTCCACATCTAAGATAAAAGTTCTTCTATTGCTAGGCTCACAACAAGTCTACAGTAGAACAACTGTAAGTCTACTCTAGTCCATTGTCCATTCCCTAATCCTGAGGATTCTGTGATGGTGATGCCCTCTCTACCTCTAAATGAGAGGGGGCTTGGGTCCTGTTTTGGTCAGCCACAGGTGTGACTTTTAAAATACACCAAAGATTGGTCGGTCTTTATAAAGGGTATTTATTTGGGGTAGACGCTTACAGTTACCAGGCCACAAAGCATAAGTTTCTTCTCCTACCAAAGTCCACGTGTTGGACCAAGATGGCTGCCAAGTAGGGTTCAGGCTTCCGGGTTCCTCTGTTCCCAGGGCTGCATTTCTCTCCGGGCTTAGCTTCTGCTTCTTCCACAAGTCCAGCTGTAGACCATGAGGTTCTCTATGCGTTGCATCTCTCCACAAGGCAGCTGTAGACTATCGGGCGAACGGCTCACTCCAACATCAGAACTGCTTCTCCAATCCGCTTCTCTAAATCTCTGCAACTCAGATCTGCTGCCTAGCCTTTATACTTGAGACCACACCCACTGAGGGGTGGGGCCCAACACCCTCCTGATGTGGCCCAGTTAATGCCCTTATCATAACTTAATCACGCCCAGATGAACAGATTAGTTTACAAGAATAATCCAATTTATATTTTTGGAATTCATAATTAAATA